>PVKY010010180.1:0-12792 GCA_004027775.1 Bradypus variegatus
TTTTTTTTTTTTTTGGCAGAGCTGGACCATTAAGCGAAAGTATAATGAAGATCAAAGAAGAAAATCTAAGTTTCAATGGAAAATTCTGTAAAATTCCAAAATGTCATCACTGCCAGATGGGAATAAGGATATTTCACCCTTAGAGGCAGAAGTGCATGAATCTGTACATCTTGGAAGGCTGAATTAGTAGCTCTATGAAACTATTTTAGAGACCCATACACATGCAGAACCTAGCATGAACAGTTAGAAAACTGTTGCCCCTTTAACTCAACATGTCTTCTTAGGAAGAGGACTGGAAAACAAGTTTTTTATGAAAGGTAAAAAGAAAACTATTTGAGACCCACCATGAAAAAAGCCACATTTTTTGTTTTGTCCATAATGCCTGGTACTGCAGGGTTGAAGGTGTAGGGTGGGGTCTGGTGTCCTAAATTGCTTATCACACAGGCAAAACCAGGCTCTTAATGTACTAGAAACACGCAGCAACTCACAAGAACATCATCCACTCACTCATCCATTGGTGTCAAGAAATTCCCTGACCCAGTGATATTCGTTTAACCTACTTTTAGGTAAAGCAGGAGAGTTAGCTAGGACTAAAACTTGAGATGAACTCCTGTGGTCTGAGGTGCAATTTAAGGCACAATCCCTTTTTCTTTTGAAATAAGCACCAACACTGCATTTCAAATGAAACCATACCTGCCTCCCTCTCTGCTCATTCCTGAGCCAGCCACAAAGGTGAGCTGCGATTTCCCTATTGTGTCCTGAGCCAAAACTCATGAGAACACACAGTAGCAGATCCAGACTTGCTGGCCCCATGGAGATTACACAAAGCTTGGTGCAAAACGTGGAATAAATGTGAGTATGAGGTGCTGAACCTTCCACCGACGGCCCTGCATGTCAGCCGTGTGCTCACATTCCCACCGGCCGGACAGGAGCCCACCCCCGAAGCCCTCAATTAAAGGCAGGTTCTGTACTATCAAGAAGACACTAAATCAATAGCCTGATTTTGGCTCTTGATACTTTTGAAGACAACACTGCTGTATCCCAACCCTCCTGTACCACCTCCATCCTGTCTTCTCTTTTGCAGGAAATTAAATAATCTCCTGCCAGGATCACGCACACATCAACAGAAAAAGCTAAGGATAAAACACAACTCCCATAAACACGAACTTTATTAAAACTACATGTTAGGTAAAAGAACATTTAAATGGACCATTAAATACATTCAGTTCATCTTAAATTTATATAGAAACTTATGTACACTTCTCCATTATATACTTAAATTATTTTTCCAAGCTTACTACCGATAAAAGGTAATAGAATGATCACCTGCTCACACAGATGTATACACAGGAAGTCTTACATAGGGCTAAGTAAAACACCCCTTCTCAGAAAACTCAGTTTATTAGATTAGAAAACGACAGCTCATTCGAATTCTGAAGGTACTTTCTTCTGAATGAAACTTTAAGTGAGGCTGAAGATGGGGATGGTTCTGAAAAACTGATTCTAAGGCAGAAGTGGATGCTTGGTTATTTACTATGACTTCGGATCTCGGAGCTGTAATGGACCTCAGAAACCACCCTCAAGGCCACCCCATGACTTCTGGAAACAGGGAAGCAGCAGCTTAGGGAGATTCAGTGACTTGATAGACACATAGCATCTACATTAGAGGGGAGACTTAGACCTCAGTTCCCAAGGCCCGTGTGTGTGTAGTCCTGACCCTTTTACTAGCCAAAATCCACAAATGTGTGACTTCTTTGATTCATTTCCCACCCACCTGTGTTTTGAAAGTTTTTGTCTGTCTGGTTAAATGTATGACTACTTAAGTCTTTTGAGATGGCGGAAAACAGCTCCAGGATTCCCACAAACACCTTTGTGGAGCCCTGGAAGTAGCTACTTAGGGCTATTTTTATAAGAGGTTTAGTGGTCAGGTGCCTTACTCTTTTAACCACATAGTAAGTTTACCTTTTCAATCAGCTGACTTATGGACACTCGACATTTCCAATTAATTTGGATAGAAGGCAAAATTCTACAGGAGGGAAACCATAACATTAATTGCATGGATACATCATAAATATATATTTGCCTAAATCCAACTACCACTGCTGTATCTAAAACAAGGTTTCATTAATAAGTGCACAAAAATGAATTTTAAAAAGGGGGGGTACTTTTAAAAACCAAGAATTTCAAAAATCCCCCATTTCCCATATAGTATCAGTGGGAAGTAGTGAAATGGATATTGGGTGGAAGAAATATGTTTCCTCCCTTCGTTTGAATGAAGGCTGATTTCTCCCCAAGCTTTTCCTAATGATATAAATTCTTCTGAAAGCAATTTTATTTTGGGGGTGGGAAGGTTAGTTTTTAAAAATTTCATTTGGCTTTTCTTAGATTGAAAACCACTGGATAGGTGCCTAAATTAAAAAGCATCATGGCTCAAAGGAGAGGGAGAATCTTGAGGCTCCAATCACAACAGAAAAGAAAGAAGGGCTGGGTAGCAGACAAGGAGAGAGGGATAAGGGGAGAGAAGAAAGATCAGGGTTTGTTCTCTGAAACCATAGTGAACACAAGTCATAGCAGCCATTACTCAGTTTTACAACAGATACACACATAGGAAAACATCGAATAGGAAAGATGTGCTCAGCTGAACCATCTCTGATAGACTTTCCATTAAAATATGGCACTTGTAAGTTCTGGCACGCAGCCCCACGCAGCTCATGCCCCAATTCCAATGGTGTCGGCCTTGAACATACAGAAGAATCCGATTTCTCTCCAACAGGGTCTGTTCTTCCTTTCTCTTTACATGCCAACTCTCAACCAAAGTCACATAAGGAGAAATGAGCAAGCCAGAAATTGTTCAAGGTGACGGAGCTAATCACAAAAAGCCCAAGGCTGGCAGATAAGTCCAGTTGCCAGTAATGGATGGTGGAGGAGGGCAGTAAGATCCCTGAGGCCAGGGAACTAAGGAAGATAAAAATATCTTCATATTAAGGGTATTTTTCTCTCTCTCTCTTTTATTTTCCTGGGAGGCATTTCTCTATGCATAAGGAACCAACTAAGCATTTAATTTTTATAATACTAAAAAAATAAGTCTTTGATATAGAAAAACTGGCCCCAAAGTATTTTCACTGGTTATATAAGAATGTCATCTTACATGTCCAAGTCTTTCACAGGATCTTTGTTTTGGGGGAAGGGGATGTGCTCACATCCACTCTCAGACCCACAAACAAATCTTGGGTGCGTGAGGGAGGTGCTGGGCCCATCCTAGCAACAAAGGAGCACTGGACTCTGGATTCTACAGCAGGAGTCAGCAGAGCAGTCTGCATATACCCCTGGCCTACAAGACCATACCTTTAGTGACATGACCGTTAGCAGGTGGCACCAGAGGATTGCTTTATGTGGAAAAGACATTTAGTGCTGGCTTCTTCCCCATAAGTCAGTCCTCACCATCTGAACCCCAGGAGGTGAGAGAGGAGGGCAGACACCCATCCATCACTTCTGTAATGGATTCAGTATTTTTCCCAATGTGGTCCGACTCGAGTTTTTTAGTCTGAGCGAGGCCCTTTCCCCAGCCCCTCTGCCCTTTACAGGGGTCTCCACGTTGGCACTGGGACCCTCAGCAGACTCCGGGCACTTCTTTGGGGTGCAGGCACTATTGGCCCGCCTCAGGGTGCTACTGTCCTTAGGGGCGGCATCCCCGGGGCCACCCTTCACCCTCAGCAGCCGCTGCGAGACCGTCCGCGTGATGCCCTGGGTTTTGGCCACAGTGGGGGGATCTGTTCTCACGCACCGGAATGAGGAGGCGACCGTGTTTCGGGCAAAGCTCGGCACCGGGGGTGGAACAGCCGGGACGCTGGGGGCCGGCGGGGTCTTGGGCTCTTCTTCGGGGCTCTCGGGACCCTGGGAGTTGGAGCGGCAGACCTTGTTTTCCTCAGGCTTCTGTCTGGTGACGTTCCTGAGGGGTTTGGCGCTGGGCTTCCTGAGAGAGCCCCCGGGCTGGAAGGGGGATTCCTTCACCGGGCGGCCGCTGCCCGAGGACGTTCTCCCCCGCGGCGGCCGCTGATCCTCCCCCACCGAGGGCCTCCTGGCAGAGGGGTCTGCGGCCCCGCGCGCGGAGCTCCGGCGCGACTGCAGCGTGTCTGCGCTGCTAGGAGTCTCCCGAGACGCCCCCCGGGATGCAGGCTCGGGCCGCTTCCAGCCCGCAGACCCCCTACTGGATTTGGAGATGGGCACGACCTTGCGCATGCTCTCGTTCTCCGAGGCGTTCAGGGTCCGCACGTGTTTGGGCGCCGTCCCCTGGCCCCGCTGCACAGCCCCGGGTTTGGAGCCCCCTGCGGACGCCTCTCGGAGGGGGTTTCTCTTTGGTGCTGTCACATCTTTACCTTTCACGGTTCCGCCCCTAGGAAAGCCGCCTTTGCTGCTGGGCCGGCTCCTCTCGGAGACAGAGGCGGAGGCCCCCCCAGGGAGGCTGGGGGCAGGGTTGGAGGAGGCCTGGCTGTCCCCTGCCTCCCCAGCACCAGAGGACACAGAGCGGTCCCTTTCCACTTCTTCCAGCTCTTCGCCACCAGGTCTGGAGTCGGTTCTTCCTGAGCAGTCAAGGGACAGCGAGCTGTCGGTGGTGCCTGAGATGTAGAACAGCGGGCCAGGGTCTTGGTTTTCAAGGTCACTGCTACCCACGGGTACCAGAGCCACACTGCCAGGCTCGTCAGGGGCAGCACTGCCCGCTTCTACGCCTGGGCCAAGACCTTCCTGGGCACCTCCGCCCACTGGCCTCAGGCCCTCATCGCTGGTACTGTGGAACTGCAGGCTCCCACCCTCCAGAGATGCCCGTTCCACTCGGTTCAAATCATTCAGGGGCTGCAAGCACGTCTCCTCTGGGCTCTTGGGACCCTGCAGGTCAAACTGGGCCAGCCCGGTCACCAGCTCGTGCTCCTTAATCCCCAGAGCCAATGGTGAGAATGGAGGGGACTGGGCAGGACCCAGGCCCACAGGCTCACTGTTCCTCTTTCGGAGGATGCCCACCCTACCACGCGGCACTTGGGGGACGGCAGAGCCATGATCCCCCAGCCTGGGGTCTGGGATCTGGGATGGTGGGTGGGACACCGAGGATGCTGAGGATGGGCTGGGGGCTTCCTCCTGGCTCCCCCAGGCCTGAAGTCTGTGTGCAAGTTTGGAGTTGAGGTCCCGTGGTTCTGCAGGCTCCATCCAGGCTATTGTGGGCCGGGCCTGGCAGGGGCTGCTGCGGGGTAAGCTGTTGAACTTCTTGGACTCCTCTGGGTTGTCGGTGGAGCTCTCCAGGAAGGTCAGCAGCTCCCGGTCAGCGGCGATGCCCAGGGAGAGGCGGGAGCGGCGGGTGTTGGGGGGCCGGTAGGAGGGGCTCATGGGCCTTAGGTGCAGGAAGGGGAGCAGGTCCTCCGTGCCCTTCTTGGTCAGCAGCTCTACGTCATTCTCACTGCTGCTGCGGCCAAATCCTCCAAGCTCCCCAGCTGCCCAGGAACGCCGCTTCTGCTCCAGCTCCCTCAGCCGCTGCAGCTGCCTCACTTCCTGCACCTCTCGGTCATGGTTATCCTGAAGGAGGGGTGGAGAGAAACCCACAGATGCATGAGACGTGCCCCATGCAGTTCCACATGCAATTCCAGAGCCATATATCTTAAAACCACAATAAGACAGAAACACTGTGGGGGAGAGACATCTCATCTCACCTCAGTCTGGGTCTGGCTGTTCACTCTATGTATTTGTGCATGCATGCATGTGTATGTGTGTAGGGAGGGGTTTATGGGCTGAATTCTGTCCCCCCAAAAGATAAGTTGAAGTCTTCACCCTGGTCCCTGTGCATTAGGAAATAGGGTCTTTACAGAGATATTCAAGTTCAGATGAAGCCACATTGAATTGGGGTGGGCTGAATCCAATATGATTGGCATCCTTCTAAGAAGGAGAGAGGAGACACAGACACACAGAGGAGAATGCCAGGTGAAGACGGAGACACACAGGGAAGAGACAGCCATGTGAAGACAAGGCAGAGATGGGAGTCAAGCTGCCACAAGCTAAGAAATACGGGAGCCACAGAAGCCAGGAAGAGGCAAGGAAGAGTTCTCTCCTAGAGCCTTCGTGGCCCTGCTAACACTTGACTTTGGACTTCCAGCCTCCAGAACTCAGACAATACATTTCTGTTGTTTTAAGTCACCCAGTTTGTGGTCGCTTGTTACAGCAGCCCCAGGAAACAGAGTGGGTAGGGGTCTGGCCCCAACCATGTGTCTATGGTTGTCATCCGATCCCTTGGACCTAACTTCCAGCTCTCCAGTCATGGCATTCTCCCCTCAGTGTGGCCTGTGACTCCACATATGCAGGCAACCTCAACTCCTACAATACCCCACTTGGTTTCTAAGCAGGGCAAGACAGAGAGGATTGCCAGTAAAGTATGTTGGTATTTAGGCAATAGCAGAAAGAAAAATACAATGGGTGTTAAAAGAGTGAGCTTAAAATTATACGTCTGTCTTGCATGGATATCTGTGAACACACACGTGTGTGTCCATGTCCAGTACACACTACTTAACAATGACTGGGATGCATGATATTTAAGATATTAAGAGATGCTTTTCAAAGCCCTAGTCTCTGACCACCTCTGGTAAAGGAACACCACAAATGCCACGGTGGTCCTGCCATCTGCACACGCGAGCAGAGGGGCCATGCCCCTCGTGTCCCCCCCAGGCCAACCCTCTACTCCCACAATAGAGAACAAGAGCAGACCTACTTTACTGATCCCTCTTTCACCCTCCTCCAGAGCCATCCTTCCCCAACAAAACTGAACCAAAGCAAGTGGTTAAAATGAGAAATGTTCTGTTACACATATATATCCACAATAAAGTTTTAAAAAAAGAAAGAAAAAGGGGGAAAAATTATTAAACATGTAAGTCTAAAAACAATGACAAAAACCACAAAAAAACTGAACTAAAACAGATGCACATATAAAGTATACTTTACTGCCTGGCTATCAACTTTAAATATATCTGTGTCATGTAAGTATGTGGATCTGACAATCCGAATCATTGGCACTTTTTATTTAATAATCAATTTCCTTAAATAGCGGAACTTCCCTTCCAAGTTTCTGTGAGGCTCTGGCTGGGCTTCCCCAACTCCTGGCTCCTCCTGCAGTTCTGGCTTCAGCCTCTCCCATCTCCCCACATCTCCCAGGCCTTCCCCACTCCAGGCTGGCTGTGGTGGGTGGGGCCAGTCCCTGACTCCCAGGACGGCTGTGCTGAGAGCACCACCCAGGTGGCCTCACTGGCTTCCAGCATCCTGACTGGGAGTGAGAGCCTCAGAAGAGCCAATTTGGCCTCCACCACTGCCTCCCCCCACTGAGCTCACTGCTTGGACAGAGGATAGTAAACGTGGCACAGGCTGAGCTGCATCCTCTTAGCTGGACAGAGAAAGGAGGTGCAGAGAACTCTAAGTAACTCTGAGCTACTCACGTAGGACTTAACAGAAATTTGACCAGCCCTGAAAAATTCAGCTATGGACAAATCTGCATTTAAAATACAGGAGAAGAGATGACCCACTAGTGTTTGGTTCCTCATCACCACCTAAAGTGAAAGGATGTGAGTTGTTTTGTTTTTAGGAGATGGATCAAAGTTGCATTTGCAAAGCCAAGCAACCCAGAGAGCTTTCTAGCATTTGCAATGAACTCAAGAGATTATTGGAATGAGGGGTCAGAGGGCAAGAAATGGGCATGCTGTGCTGCACAGAGCAGTGCAGCTCATAGGGTGTTAACACCAGGCCCATGGCTGGGTACTCGAAGCAGGTCAAGGGGAGGGCCTCCTCATATCCCATAGCAATGAACGTCTCCCAGAAAGAGGAAATTCTGTTCTGGGAAGAAGGGGTGAGGAAGACACTCAGGCTCTTCAGAGAGACTTTTGAATATTATGACTGCCACCATAAATGAAGTTTACAAACAAAATGCTTCAGAGCATTAGTGTGTGCTGCTATGAGCATCAGGGTAGCAGAGGCCACCGAATGCCAGATGTGGCACTGGGACGGCGGAGCTACTGACCAGTAAACCCAGGGAGCCTGGCACCGCTACTGGGCCAGACTTTCCTGCACCCATGGAAATGCTGAGTCTTCTTTCTACCACGGGCAGAGGACTGCATCAGGAAGGAGAAAAATATAAATGCAAACAGCTCTGAAAACACAGAGCTGCCATCAGCCATACCTTAACTGCTTTGTTGAATTTGGTACAAAAGTCTCTAAATATCTGAAGGCATTCGTCCAGTTTCATGGTTTCTTTGTCTTCACAGAAAAAATCTATAAGGGTGTGAGCCTCGTCCTGGAGCTCTTGTTTCCAGTGCTCCAGTTCTGTCAGCTTTTCTACAGCAAACTGCGGAAAAACAAACAAGCACACACTGAAGTAAACAGGGTCAGCCGAGGAGGTCTTAGCAGGGAAGACTTGCTCCCTGGGCTCAGTTTCAGGTCTCCTCGGAAAAAAAGGGAGGTTTATTGTAAGGCCAAAAGGAAAATAATTCAACCCAAACAAAACCTCGGGGAAGCAAGGTGAACTCCTGTGTGAGACTGAGAAGCAACAAAACAGTTCCAGAGCTTTAACCTGTAGAATGCAACTAACAAAACTTTATCTTCATTGGGACTGAAAGAATTACATAGGCATTTAGTTGGTTTTGTTAGAGGCCCATTCTGTATCTGTTCTTCTTTGTCTTAAACTGGGACTTATCCTAATAGGATGGCATTAATTTAATAAAAAACAAACAAGGAAAATAAGTTGTTAGCAAGAATATAGAGAAATTGGAACCCTCATGCATTGCTGTTGGAAATGTAAAATAGTTCAACTGCTGTGGAAAATAGTTTGTTGGCTCCTCATAAAATTAAACATAGAACCAGCATATGACCCAGCAATTCTACTTTTAGGCATATACTCCAAAGAATTGAAAACAGGGGCCCGAATATTTGAACACCAATGTTCACAGCAGTATATTATCTGCCATAGCCAAAAGGTGGAAACAACCTAAGTGTTCATCAGCAGATGAATGAATAAACAAAATATGGTATATACATAGAATGGAGTTTTGTTCAGCCACAGAAAGGAATGAAATTCCAATACATGCTACAACATGGATGAACCTTGAAAACATTACACTAAGTGAAAAAAGCCAGGCACTAAAAGGACAAATATTGCATGATGCCATATATACGAAGTATCTGGAATAGCTAAATTCATAGTGACACAAAGTAGATTATAGGTTAACCCCTGGAGCTGACAGGAAGGGAGAAGGAGGGCAAGGCTTACTTAATGGGTACAGAATCTGATTGGGATGATGAAAAATTTTGGAAATAGATAATGGTTATGGTTGTACAACATTGTGAATGCAATTAATGTCACTGAACTGTCCTCTTAAAATGGTTAAAAGGCAAATTTTATGCGATATATATCTTTTACCATAATTTTAAGAATGCATAGAGAAAAAAAGCCTGAGTCTTATACTAGCCAAGGCTTTACTTTAGGATCCAGAAGTCACTGTTTTATTGACAAGTTATCAATTTTGTCTTCGTTAAGAGGGAGTTTAAACTTAATCCCAAATGAGCTTTCTCAAAGTCAGTGTAACTCCCCCAGGACTGAAGCCCTCATGCCTAAACTAAGGGCCCTGGCCAGGGCTTCTTAACGGGCATGCTTGTCCAGTTCTGCTGAGAAGCTTTTCAACAGTCACATGCTGGTCCTCCACCCATGCAACTGAGTAGGTTTGGGGTGGGCACAGAATATTAGCAATTTATTATAACTCTCCATGAGATTCTGATGGGTACCCGAAGTTAGGAATCACTGCTCTATATGATTCGTCCTCTTCTACCTCATTTGTTTTTCCCAATTCTTCTAGGATAAGTAAGTCTCCAAAGCTCTTACAAATTCTGTCTCAACAACAACAAAAATGGGAATAAAAGAAGTGTGCTTTCCTCCAATGAGTTCCCAGCCCTTACAGGATGGGGAGATTCCCAGTCCAAGTGTCACAAAGGCACATTCCCGATGGCAGCTTGGAGACGTTTAACATGTCAGGCTGAAACGAGGCAGTGTCATGGTCACAAGGAGGGACACATCAGCACCCACAATCCCTGGGAATACTTATTAGTTGGGATCACACTGGGGATGGTTTTTCACCAAGAAATAGGGCCTACATAAAGAAGGAATGTATGAAGTATTTTATTTCATGACTTCAAATGTATCATATTTTAAAAGGCTTATATTTGAAAAACTTTTTGAGTGAGGGGGGCTGGGCCCAGGAGATGGTAAAGTTATAGGTTGCCCACATTTGAGAACTGAAATTGCTGCTTGAATGTGCTTGGGGAGCTATAGAACCTAAAGAGAAATTCCAGTAGGACTCGCCACCTCCCACCCACTCTAACACACATTCCCCCTTAAAAGCCCTTTTCTTACACCAAACACATTCAAGAGGTGGGAGGAAACCAAACATATTTAGGAAACCAAATACCAGAGAAAGTTAACCACCTGAGTCAGTAGCCCAAGGCAGTGTGTGCATGCATGCTGTATTTTTCTTTATGGAGAGAGAGGCATTAATGAAAGGATAAATCTTTGCCTGTCATTCTTCCACAGGGGAAAGGATTCTAGCCAAGAACAGCTCAACTGCAGAAAAACAGAACTCTTGACAAGAATCTACATGGACGCTGAGCTCCACGTCACGCGGCTCATCTGCAGATCCTGTGAGGATGGACGGAATATCAGGAAGGAAAAAGTTAAACACAACTAAAGTCACCCTCAGGCCTCAGGAAAACAAAACATTCTGAATGTGGATCTGAAAAATGACCAAGCTCGGAGTTATGTGCCAAGAGTCGGTTTTTGAACCCTTTCCACCTGATTAGGGCCACAAATTAAAAAGTCCAAAGCTGCACTGCCAGCAAATTAGCAGCTGAGGTATGAAATTCAACTTCACATCTCTAACTAGTCTGGTACAGGCCAAAGTTCCAAACTGATTTACTAAGTATTTCTCACCCAAGGGGCCAAAACGCTTAAATAGATTCTGCAAAAATGTGTTCCTGTCATTTTTCTGCTCAAAAACTTTCGATGCTCCCCACTGCATCTAGCATAAAGTAAAAGTTTTTCAGGCTGGCATTCAGAGCCTTTCGTGGCCTGACCCTAAACTATCTTAAAAAGTTTTCTCTCACCTATTCAAAAATAAATTAAATTTTAAAAAGAAAAAATACATAGCTATGTGGAATGTTCTGTCTAAGACATAAAAAATGACTACCAGAAGGAAGAGTTTAAAGAGCTAAAACTAAGGTTGCCTTTGAGGAACAGTCTGGAGGTAAGGCTAAGGCAGAGATGCTTTGCATCATGAACCATTTTGTATTAACATTTCAGATAAAATATTAATATTTAATATAAGAACTTAGGGGAAATAAAATATCCAGGATTCTAATCTTGATGTGTGATGGTTCTTATTCTTGAATTTCTGAATTTGTTTTGTGCATTGGGACTTACAGCTGAGGTGGTTGTAGCAGTGGTGTTTGCTTTGTTGTTTCACTTTAAAGAATATCTGTGTACTTCAAATGGAAAATTAAAGTTTGGTTATATTTGAAATAAAATACAGAGTACATATTAAATAATAAATAATAAAAATAAACTCATAGCAGAGTGAAAGCAAAATCAAATGTTTGCTGATGGGAGCTAAAGCTCCTGACAATGTTGATGCAGCTTAATTGTGAGTAAAGGCTTAAGTTGGTACAGCCTTCGGGGCACACTGCTCCTTCAGAGGGGCAAGGGCAGCTTTGTCACAGATTCCACCTTGCAAGCCTCAAAAGCGCTAAGCACTCTTAAGGTACAATATCACTGAAGACCAAAAAAGGTGTGAAAAGGTGCCACTTCTTTTTTCTTGATAAGGAAGGTAAAAGAAGTATGTCAGACTATGTAATTAATGAGTCACAATGAGCTGTCACAAACACGTCCACTCTGCTGTTTTCTGTTGATGTTACTCCTGACACACCCTGTGGGGCCCATGTATGTTTGGGTGTTGATAGGCACAGCTATCATGTGCTCTGCCATTTTCATCGAAACATGCCAAAGCGTAGCTTGTTTCTTCAATAAAAACAAGTGAAGGAACGACTGCCCATGTTCCAAGGTGTGTTTAAGACTTCTGTGGAACTTTCTTCTATTGTCCAAAGGTGTGAATGGGACACAGGGACACACAAACTGTGGTTTAGAACCAAAACTTGAGTTGCCAGGCATGGACCAAACAAATGCACCATGAGCTGATACCAGTTCACTACAGTGAAGCACAATCATGCAGACTGAGCATTATAAACAATCCCTAAACAAAGTCTTTAGTTTTAGATCATATTGCTTAAAACAAACAAACATACAAAAAACCAAACAAAAAAAACCCAGCACACACTGGGAGCCTGCTGCTTTCACAAACACACCCATGCAAATTTACCCAGCCTAGAGAAGATAAAATTAGAAGGACTGACTAGAATCAATCTACAAACCTGAAGGAAATCTTCCATCTGCTGACAAAGTTCACCATCCCTCTGGATGTTTTCCTTTAGGACTCTTGTCCTGACAAACAATGAATGCAGTTCTGCCTCCATGTTATCCACAGATAATCTAAAAGAAGAAAGGGAAGAGCGGACAATTGGCACACGGGAGGTTCTGTCACCCAGGTACATCAACACGACCGATAGTCAGTCAACCTTAGGAGGGGATACTGCTGAGATTACAGCTATCTACCTCTGTATTCAGATCTTGTGAGTATCCTTTTATGTTTTCTAAAGAGATGATTTCTTCATAAA
>PVKY010010181.1:0-12776 GCA_004027775.1 Bradypus variegatus
CTAACTATTTTCACATCTATGTGTGCAATTCAGTATATTAGATGCATTGACCATACTGTGCTGGCCACACACCACCAGCCATTTTAACCATTTTTAAGTGTACAATTTAGAGGCATTAATCACATTCACAATGTTGTCCTGCCATCACCTCCACCCATTACCAAAATTTTTTCATCACCCCAAACGGAAACTCTATACCCATTAAGCACGTGCTGCTCGCCTACCCCATCTGTGGTAACCTTTACTCTGCTTTCTGTCTCTGCATCTGTATATTCTACAAATTTCATAGAAGCAGAAGCATATAACACCTGCCCCTCTGTGTCTGACTCATTTTACTCAGCACGATGTCTTCAGGGTCCCTTCGTGTCGCCCCGTGCACCTGTCTGAACTTCTTTCCTTTTTAGGGCTGACCAACATTCCACTGAATGGACAGACCACGCTTTGGTTATCCGTTCACCCACTGAGGGACACCTGCTTCGCTTCCACCTTCTGGCTGTTGTGAAAAACGCTGCTGCGAACACTGGCGAGCAAGCACCTGTCCGAGGCCCTGCTCTCGGTTCTTCCGGACGCAGCGGCGTTGGAATAAAGCGTGTGGCTTTCCCTGCAGGCCCTTCAGCGGGACATCGAGAAGCACAGCACGGGCGTCGCCTCGGTCCTCAACCTGTGCGAGGTCCTGCTGCACGACTGCGACGCGTGCGCCACCGACGCCGAGTGCGACTCCATCCAGCAGGCGACCCGGAACCTGGACCGGCGCTGGAGGGACATCTGCGCCATGGCCATGGAGAGGCGGCTCAAGTACGCGGGGGCGTCCGGGGGGCAGACCACACGCAGAGCGCTCGCGGCCCGCTCTTGCCCTTGGCTTCGACTATCCAAAAATAGACTTTGTTTCCAAAAGCTGATGGCACCTACATTGAGTTAGGGGGAGAATGAAAGTGAAGGCTGGATATAAATATAACAAACCAGGTAATGCCTGGCCTGATGGCTTAAATAGCATTCATAAAATTAAAAAAAAAAAAGATGTCCTTAACCTGGATCTAATAATAGAGAAGAAAAGTACCAAAAGGATATTATCAAGGTATAGAGAAAAAAATAGAATGCAGACTGTAAGCTTTATATCAATGTTAAATTTCTGGAACTTGATAAAGCTACTTAAGGTTGTTACATAAGTGAATAACCATGTTCTTAGGAAATGTACTTGAAAGTGTGAAGTGTTCAAAGACCATGATGTATACAACCTACTCTCAAATGTTTAGAAAATATATAATTAGATAGAAAGATATATATAGAGAGAAGGATAGACAGAATGATACAGTAAATGTGGTAAATGTTAAAAGTTGGTAGATCTGAGTATCTGGGTAGGAGGAATGTTGGAGTTATCTGTATGGCATTTGTATTACTTTTTTCAACTGTCCTGGACATTTGAAATTATTACAGAAGTTCTTTTAAAGTTTAAAAAAATACGTCCTTGCCAAACAAATATAATATTACAGAATTTGGGGCTGTGGAAAGGTAACATTCTTTTATGAAAAATGAAATAATACAAAGAGAAACATTATCTTTGAGCCTTTTGAAGTTTAACACAGTAAAAAATGGGGAGGTATTAGAAAATTATTATAATAACCTGTAACACACACCTTCTGTTCTCTGGTAAACTTGAAATCTCAATATATGTCTTGCTAAGATGGGTAGATTTTTATTAGAATGTATTAGATGTAGGACCTGGATTTTCAAACCTCAGTTTTATTTCTTTGGAACATTGGCATGAGTGCAAACTGCAAACATGTTGTATTTCTAAACTTCCTTACACATATCCAATACAATGCGTGTTATGTGCATATAATATTCAATTTGACTAATTCCAAATCCAGGGCTACAGGCTACAGAACGTGTTTTGTTTTTATTTTTTGCTTTAAAAAAAAAAACAGCTGTTTTATTTTAGTTCAAACAGTTGTCTCTTTTTACACTCTGGTCAAATTTGGCTCAAAGCACAGTTACTGTTTGGCACAACAGTTGCTGGTTTGGGCACTCTTCATCCTGTTGTCAAGAATCAAACCAGCTTCTGGATCATAAACAGTCTCAAACAATCGTATTCTATTCTTTCATTTTCTGCCTCAGAATTGAAGAGACATGGCGATTATGGCAGAAGTTTCTGGATGACTATTCTCGTTTTGAAGATTGGCTGAAGATTTCAGAAAGGACAGCTGCTTTCCCCAGCTCTTCTGGGGTGCTCTATACAGTTGCCAAGGAAGAGCTAAAGAAATTTGAGGTGATTTATAATTCCACGTATTCTGCTATTGAAGTAGCCAGCTCGTCGTTGGTATTCCAAGTCATAAACTGTTAACCTAATACATTATTTGTTCAGACAGCTGGGTGGTGATTTTGTAGCCATTTTTATTATTGTTTCATAAGTAAGTAAAGAAGGGGGGGAAGGTGTTTTTTTATTTTAACTTAAGATTATAATGAATCACAAGTAAAATAGTAGAGAAGAGAAATTCTATTAGAAAACAAGAAATTGTGATTCCCCCAAAAAAAGTTATGGCATTATTTTTAATTTCAGGATTATTCATAATCGACTTTCATTTCTAAGATTAAAAAGTGATATTTTTCCATACTATAAAAATCTATTATTTCAAACGTATTTTCTCAATTTATTTTACCTAACTGGAGCATATGTTTTTAAAATCATAGATAAAATAGAGTTGACAACAGAATTGAATAAGACATTTTAATTAAAAACCCATTTCTAATTATAAGACAAAGACCAGTGCCATTTATGATTTACCAAGACCTTTCTTTCAATTATATAGAAACAAAAGAAGCAATGGCATAATTATATTCATAAAAAAATGAATCATTTGATAATTGATTTCAGTTCCTGGACCATGTACTCAAACTTGAGTCCATCCTGTCACTGCCATAGAGGAAACTTGGGCTTCTCAGCTGTCTCACATTTTCATAGAGGACCTGAGGGACCCTAAGGATGACAGTGTTTAATCTGAGGTGTCACCTCCCTTCACTCCCACTGATAGGCAGATGGGCAATCAGATATATTTTGACAGCAAACCTTCCTGAGTCATGTGTCTTACAAAAATCAGTCTCAGTAGCTAGCTCAGCCATAAGCTCTCAAGATGTTTAAAAATAGGACTAAAAATCCAACCAAAACCAGCTGGCGTTTTACCTTGCAACAGTCATTAAGTAGGCATTTACTGAGGCCTATTATGGGAAGTATGAAGTCTGTTTTCTGTTCTTGTAGTGTTTAAAATCTAAGAGTCATAAGATGGACAGCCAAGTGAGGCCATGAAACATTCATATATATTTATGAGTACTATGTAAAAATAAATAATATTTATTATGATGCCTGATATAGGTGGATTTATATATAGCTATACCACTAGATTCCAGGGAAAAAAATCCTATGAAAAAGATTTTTCCCTTAGAAGAGAGCCACAGTAAACTCTTTAGTAGATTTCAGGTCATCCCAGTGTGAACCAATATCCCTGAGAGTGCGACTGTAATGCGTCTTATTACTTTCAGCTTCATGAAGGTTAAAGCCTTTTATAATTGGCTTATACTGCAAAGCTGATTAAATAAGATCCTTTTGGATGCTATTTTAGACTCTTCAATTTTTATAACAAAAATTCGCTATATAGTTAACCTCTGTAATGAATAATTTCATCATAATTGAATCTTGAAAGTAATTTTCTTAAGAGACAGAAATAAGTCCAGAAACAAAATTTTGCTTGAGGAAAGTCTTCAGCTATTCAAATGCATGAATGGCGGGGTGGGTGGCTCTGGGAGTGCTGTGATGCCCGCTAGTGGTGCCCACCATCCACCCCAGTGGGCAGACACATGCTCCCTGACGTCCAGTAGTGGCAGAAGCTGAACTCTCTTTACAACTTCCTTTGCTGGGGGAAATGACTTGAGAAGCTTTATGGCATAGAAGACTAGATTAACTGTGAAGGATCTATCATGATCCTAGCTTTCACAAGGAAAACCCTTTGAGAAGCAGAAATGTGGGAACATGTAAGCAACATGAAGAGGCAATAAAGCTGAATTTTGGGGCTTAGATGAGTACCATCCAATTAATCAATTACAAAATTGTCTAATGTCAGGATAAAAATCAGCCACAAATCATACACATCAAAAAAAGCTTCATTTTCATTTTGACAGGTGGTTCTTATTAGGGCTATGCTATAGCACAGGGAGAAGGATGATAAGAGTATTTTGCCTTCAGAAACTATGACCCATGAGTAGGATGGCCTCAAAAGTGAGTAGACACTATCAGGTGGCACACCAGCTGCAACCCATTTTACAGAAACTGTGAATAATTTTGGGGAACAACAGAAAAGGAATAGAGCCGGCTCCTATCTTTTTAATGTAAGGTTACCAGTATTTTACTAAATTGCTTTTATTGTTTCATAAAAGTTAGCTTGAATTTAGAGGGCCTTCTGCAAAACAGAGTTTTCACTTTTTTCTCAATGGTAACCAGAACTGAGGCAGTTTCCAGATTTTTAAAAAAAGAAAGCAACACTTTTATCGTAGATGCACACCTTCGGTATTGACATCAGAAATACTGAATGCTCCAAACTCATTTTGGCACACGTATACATTTTTGTAATATTATTCTTGAAAACATTTGTTTCCAAGGTGTTAGTTATTTTAAAAGCTATATTATGGGTACATCTAGCTAACTAGTCACCGTGCTCTTGCCTATTTTTGTTTGATCCACTCCCTTTTCTTAAGCCACAGGGGTTACATTCCTTTGCTTTTACCAGCGAATGTAGGCTGTCATTGGCAACAGCGCTCTGTGCTCTGTGATCTTTCTGTGCTCCCTGGCACCGCAATGTGGAAACCAGGAGCCATGGCCAAGAGCCTGCCCTCATCTCCTTTCTCTGCCTCTCTGTGGTCTCAGGCCTTCCAGCGGCAGGTCCACGAGAGCCTGACCCAGCTGGAACTCATCAACAAGCAGTACCGCCGTCTGGCCAGGGAGAACCGCACAGACTCAGCCGGGAGCCTCAAGCAGATGGTCCACGAAGGCAACCAGCGGTGGGACAACCTGCAGAAGCGGGTCACCTCCATCTTGCGCAGACTCAAGGTTCCTTTTCCTCTTCATCTGTACCTTAAGAGGCCCCAAGGGCAGGTCTGGGCCACCTAACACAATATTATGACACCGTTTCGATGATTTCTCAAGGTTGTGGTGGCAGGGGTGCTAGCCAGAGAAACAGATGGCAGGGTGCTGTGGCTTGCTGAGAAAATGACTTCCCAGAAGAGCACTGGAATTGCCATGCCATCTCAGTACACTCATGTGGAGTTTTTTGTTTTTGTTTTTGTTTTGGTTTTTACTTTTATTGTTTTCTTTTCACATCCAGCATTTTATTGGCCAGCGCGAGGAGTTTGAGACTGCACGGGACAGCATTCTGGTCTGGCTAACAGAGATGGATCTGCAACTCACCAACATTGAACATTTTTCTGAGTGTGATGTCCAAGCTAAAATAAAACAACTCAAGGTAATAGATTTTTTGGATTCTCAGTGCTAAGAAAGTCTGAAAAGGAAAGAATCTGTAAATTCCTTTGTGAAGGACATGGCGAAGAACTCTTGAAAAGAATTCGTTCTTCTTGGTCACCAAAAATTCAAAACATACAAAAGATATTTAAAATAAAATAAAGAGCAGCACCCAGAGTTAACTACCATTAACACATTTACTTTTAATTATTAACTTGATTACAGGATGTTAGGGGCCTCCTTTTTATGGTTTTGTTTTACCTTTTTGATTCATTTCTAACAACCTCAAAAATATTTCTTTCTTATGTTGGAATTTCATTCCACAAAAATTTTCTCAGGTGCCAGGTTAATTTTTAGACACATTTTATACTTTTCACCATATAACCCAAACATGATGGCTACCTAAAATCTCAATATAAGGGATATACATTATGTATAAAGATTCCCTTGAGGGAAAAGTGTTTAACAACTTGAATAATTTGCAAGGCAGTTTTTGCGTTCTTCTCCCCTAGATAGATAAATAAGTAAATAGATACTGAATAGGTAGATAATGATGATAGATAAGTGGTAGATAGAATAAGAGATTAGATAGATGATAGATGATAGATAGATAGATAGATAGATAGATAGATAGATAGATATGGATGGATAATGATGGGAAATAGATATAGATGAAGATAAGTAGATAGGTAGACAAAGATTAGATAGATAATGATGTTGCTCGATAGGTAGATATGGATGAATGGATGGATTGCTGGATTTTTTTAACGAACAGTCTTGATTCCCATCTCTTTAAGTTGATATAGTAAATCAAGGAAGTTACCCTTACTCATGGATTCTCAGGTTGAAAGAAATCATAAAATAGTAAACCCTGCTGTTCTACCCAACTCCTTTCACCCCATACACCCTACTCTCAGCCCCCAAGTCCTCCCACAGGCAAATCAATGTTTAAACCCCCCAACCAGAATTGTTTGCCAAGTAGACAATTTTGAACTCTGGCAGTATCGTAGAACTTGTACTGCCTTATTCCCTTGCTGTCTTTTACATCACTGGACAATTAAACTACTCCAGATTTTTTTCCTTGAATTGAACCAAAATTTATCCTCTGAAACTTGTCCCCACTGGTCATAATTTAATCCTTTTAAGCCATATAGAATGAGTCTAAATAATCCTCTTGGAAATCTGTGTTTTTCAAGACATTGTAACTTTATCTGTTTACGGCCTGAAACAACTGAAGAATCAGATTTCTGAGATGAATTTGTGACATTAATTGCCATTTGAATGGCTCTTAGTTATGGTTGCCCTGTGATAGGGAAGTCTTAAGATTAAAATGCTCTACATATTTCTTTAAAACACTAAACTGATTTCAGTGGCATTGTATTGATGGCTATCACTCTTTATCAGGGGATAATCACTATGAACTTCATGATGCATTTGAATGTTTTCCCTATAATTTTTTACCCACACTATATATGGTGGTAAATTGTATTAGCCAAATGCTCATTTCCGGTCTTGGAATTCTAACATTTCCTTTTCTAACTCTTGACCTGGCTTAGTGTTTTAATGCTTTACTTTAGAGAGTCTCTAGTTGTCTCTCGGCTTGTCATTGTATGTGGTAAGTGGAACTCGCCCCAACAGATTTTCTAATGTAACTAGAAATCTCCACCTAACAATCACTACATATTGATGTAACCAGTAAAAGATTACATGAGGTTGATGTTCCCCAGGCCTTCCAGCAAGAAATTGCACTGAACCGCAATAAGATTGAGCAGATAATCGCCCAGGGAGAGCAGCTGA
Organism: Bradypus variegatus; assembly: GCA_004027775.1. NCBI lineage: Eukaryota > Metazoa > Chordata > Mammalia > Pilosa > Bradypodidae > Bradypus > Bradypus variegatus. The sequence goes on from PVKY010010181.1 coordinate 7,301, forward strand.
TAGAGAAGAGCGAGCCCTTGGATGCCGCTGTCATCGAGGAGGAGCTGGACGAGCTCCGCCGGTACTGCCAGGAGGTCTTCGGTCGCGTGGAGAGATACCACAAGAAACTGATTCGCCTGCCGGTACGTGACGCTCACGTTTTCTTTGTCCTTAAATCTAAAGTGAACCGATTGTGTGGGGTTCGGTAGCTTGTATAGTGAGTAAGATCCCACAGTCAGGAGCCAGACTGACTGAGTTCACGTCCTAGCTGTGACATATGCTGGCTTTGTAACCTTGGGCAAGTTACTTCGCCCCTCTTGCCTCAGTTTCCTCAACTGTAAGACAGGTTTAGTAACTGTACCTACCTCATGGGAAGGATGATTCTGAGCACCAAGTGAGTTAATACATGTAAAGACCTTAGAAGAGTATTTGGTTTGCATCTTCTAAGGAAAATAAGGAAGCCTCTGGAAGAATCGAGGAGGTGGAAGTGAACAAGGTAAACTCTCAATGGATGAGACTAGGTTTAGGTGAATTTTTTTTTTTCTATTTCCCTACTTGCTACTATAATTCCATCAGATGGTATCATTGGAGGATTTGGTAGCTTTTGTTATAAATATATTTTATATCTCTGATTTAAGGTAAAAAGGGCAAGCCAAGGTTTTACTGGTAATTTTTTTTGGTTCCTGCTATCTGCCGTGTTTACTCATTGTGTGGCAGACACGGAATTAGGTTGCTGTTTTAGTTTCCCTGGCTGCTCAAGCAAATACCTGCGGTGGGTCAGCTTAAACTAAATGGGAATTTATTAGCTCACAGTTGAGGCTGGGAAAAAAACCAAATCAAGGAGTCATCAAGGTGATGCTTTCTTCCCCAAAACTGGCACTCTGGGGTTGGCTGCTGGCTGTCCTTGGTCCCTGGCTGCTCGGCAACATGGCAGTGCACTTGGCAGCCTCTCCTTGCCACTCCCTTCTCTTCCAGGTTCTCTCGACTTTCAGCTTCTGGCTGCTCCTTCTGTGGCTCACTCTCACTGAATTTCATTCTGCTCATAAAGGTCTCCAGTAATAGGATTAAAACCCATCCTGATTGGGCTGGGCCACACCTTAACTGAAGTAACCTCATCTAAAGGTCCTACTTACAATGGGTTCACACCCACAGAAATGGATTAAGTTAAGAACATTTTTTTTCCTGGGGTACATATTGCTCCAAACACCACAATTACCTTTGTTTATGTTGTCTTATTTAATCTTATATCAATTCTTTGAATTAGATTTTAATATTATTTCCATTTTACTAATGATAAAACTGAGCTTTTGTAGATTAAGCAGTAAAACATTTTAAAAAGTGAGCAGGTAAATGCGTTATATCCATACAATGGAATACTTATTCAGCCTATAAAAGGATGACATTCTGACACATGTGACAACCTGGATGTTTCCTGAAGACATCATGTTCAGTGAAATAAGCCAACACAAAAGGATAAATATTGTGTGATCTCACTTATATGAAATAAATAGAATATGTGAACCCCTAGAGACAGGAGGTAGATAAGAGGTAACCAGGAACCGGGAGTGGAGGGAGGGTAATGGAAAGTTATGCCTTATTGGGTACAGAGTCTCTGTTTGGGGTGTTGAAAGAATGTAGGTAATGAATGGTGGTGATGGTAGTACAACATTGTGACTGCAACTAACGCCAATGAATTATATACTTAAAACAGTTAAAGTAGCAAATTTTGTGTATTATGTTACCACAATAAAAATAGATAGATGATTGATAGATAGGATGGATGGATGGATAGATAGATGGATAGATAGATTAGATGGATTAGATGGATAGATAGATGGATAGATTAGATGGATAGATTATATAGACAGAGACAGATAGATTAAATGGATAATTAGATAGCTAGATAGATGGATAGACAGATGATGGATGGATGGATAGAATGGATGGATGGATGACAGATAAGATAGATATAGGTAAGCAAACTGATCAGAAGATAATTCTTATTAGTTTGTTGATAGGAAATGTAAAAGTACAGCCCCACTCCCCCCACTCACACGTGCTCCCCCATATTAGAATGTGTCCCGAGAAGCCTGGGCCCCGAGATCTGGCGAGAGCTGGGGCCCGAGTGGTGAGGGCGCGCTGACGGCTGAAGTGACGGCCTTCCCTTTCAGCTCGCCGACGACGAGCCCGACCTTTCTGACCACGAGCTGGAGCGGGACGACCCCACGGCCCTCGCGGCGCTGCGCTGGCCCGACCCCTCGGCTGAGCGCGCGCGCTCCCCCCTGCCCCTGGCCCAGCCCCTCCGGAGTGAGCCGTCGGGCCGGGACACGCCCACCAGCGTGGACTCCATCCCTCTGGAGTGGGACCACGACTACGACCTCAGCCGCGACCTGGAGACCGCCGCGTCCGGAGCCCTCGCCTCGCAGGGCGGGGACGGCCAGGACGGCAGCGGCTTCTACCTCCGCGGGGCCGCCGGCGTGCCAGGTAGGAGCAGCTCTGCCTGCTTGCCGCTGGACAGAAAATCGGAAGAAATCGATATTGTGCTGGAGAGGCATAGGGGATCGCACATGATCTTCCTCCTTCTCCAGTCGGAGTGTCACACACGAGGGGACATGTCGGTATTTATGGGAATATCAGATACCTAAATTTGCACATCCCTTCATCCCACTATGTGACAAACACTTTTCTAAGTGCCGGGGATACACGATTCCTTGTCTTGCTGAAGAGCTTACCTGCTGGGGTGGAATGCAGACATGTGAACACGAACTGGCTGTGTGATTGGGCTAGGTTAGAAAGGTGTGTGGTCAAGGGCAGCTAGCCCAGAGCTTTGAGAAGAGGCTTCACGGAAGAGGCTTGTGAGCTGAGAGCTGAAGGGTGGGTAGGTAGGGTGAATTGGATGCAAAAAAGTCCAGAGGAAGAAAGGAGAGGTGGGTACACCCCAGCTTTACGAGTAGCCGCGGGGAGAAAGCATGCTGCAGATTGGGAGGCCTGGCGAAGATGAAGAGGGGGCTGGACAGGCCATCAAGAGCCTGGCCAAAGAGCAGCCTGTCATCCATGGGAAGGACCTGGCTTTATCCTGAAGGCGGTGAGGGGGACTGCAGTGTTTTCAAGAGGAAGCTGCTGCCTTTGGGTGTACATTTTCAAAGAACCTGCCCTGATGCTCTGTGGAGGGGAGCTTATTGGGGGAGAGGGGATGGAATCCAAATGGAAACTTTTTACAATCCAAGACAGAGGTGACAGTGACCTGAACTAAGGTAGCAGCATGGAGGGTAGAGAGCTGAATGGAGGCGAGCCATCTCAGGGAGGAGAACCCCCCCTCACCGAGGATCAATGGAATCAGAAGGGGAGTGATTTCCTGGCTTGGGCATCTTGATGGAAGATGCAGATGGTCCCAGAAGAAAGAGAACATTGTGGGCAGGTGTGTGCAGGGTAAGGGGGCAGGGGGTGAGAAGGAGGGGTGAGGAGTTCAGAGCATTCATACTGAATTTGAGATACTTGCAGAGGATCCAAACATAAAAGCCTACGAGGTGGGTGGATGGGTCTGAAGTCTAGGTGCTATCGAAACAGATTTGGTGGTTACCCACGTGGGAATGACAGTAGTCCCCGAGGGAATGCAAGAAATCACCCAGAAAGAGCGTGTAATGTAGAAGGAAATGAGAAGGATGAATGTCCACAAAATGAAGGGATCAGTAAAGAAAGAGGAACATGAAAAGAAAGGTCAGAAGGAAAGAGACAAAACAAGTTAGAGGTCAGTCTGTGGCATTTGTACAAGCATCTCGTACATTTTCTAAAAGGACATTGATGGGCCTTTTTGCTTGCTTCTGTTGGTTCACGTGGATTCCCAAGTCTAGAAAAACAATGATTTCTCCCATTTCTATTTTGTCTTTACAGTATGAACCAGTAGTTACACATGTGGCTTCTAGAACTGCATTTCCCAATAAATACAGTAGCCACTGCTCATATGTGGCTACGTGCCTGGTAATGTGACCAGTGTGAATTGCAATGTGCTGTGTGTGCAAACCACACACTAGATTTCAAAGCCTTGGTCCAAAAAAAAAAAAAAAAAAGAAAAAAGATAATAATTTGAATCTATCAGTTCGATTAAATACTGCATTCAAATTTGCAAGTGTCCTCTGATTCTTATTCCTTTTTCACTGTGGTTATGAGAGCCTTTAGCATGAAATGTGCTCTAGAATCTGACTGGGGGGAAGCCCCAGTTTGGCCCCTTCCTGGCTATATAAACTTGAATAAGTGGCTTAATTCTTCTAGATCTCAGTGCCTCAGCTATGAAATAGGAATAGCAATCCTATGCAGCGTGGAGGGTTCCTGTGAGGATAAATGAGTGCTTCTAACAGTACCTGGATGGCAAAGCACTCTGGATAACAGTGAGCTCTCAGGAAGTGCCCTGAGGACAGTCTGACACACCTTTCCGTGGGCTCAGGAACTCTTCGGGCAGTCTGGAATGGCTAACCAACCTCCTTCTTTTCCCTAGGAAAGGTATTGTCCTGCCCCACAGGAATGAAGGTTTCCAGCACTTAGCTGCCAACTTAGGCTGTGTTCTTTTTGCAGATGTAGTGATCCCTGAAAGCCCCGAGGCCTTTATAAAACTCACAGAAAATGCAATCAAAAGCACCTCTGGTAGGCACAGAAAGCCGGGGCCAGCCTTCCTGCCTCCCCTGTGGCACACCTCCTCTGGCACACCTGCTGTCCCTCTCACAGCTTTGTGGCACACGCATGTTAAGGCAGAACCTTCCTCTCTTTCTGCTGTCCTAGAAAAAAGTAGCTGGCAGGTCAACACCAAGCATAGGATTTCAGTGATCAAGGAGAATGAAATAGTTCTTCAATGTGATAGTTAGTCTCATTGACCACAGACCTACTATGGTGTCCATTCACGGCAGAAAATAAGACACAGAGAGCATGGTCTTCAACTGCTGTGCACTAGTTGTGGGGTCCTGGCTTGGTGGGGTTGGGGAGCCGGGATGCAGGGCCCTGGTCCCAGTCTCTCCTGCCTGCATGGGTGACCCCAGGCACACCCCCTCACCCTCCTGACCTCCAATGAGGTATGAGACCAGATGTTCAGCTCTATAAGATATTGCAATTAAAATTTTAATTTACTAAAATAATTTGAAATGAAAAGTATTCCACAAAATCTTGAACCTTACATTTTGCTTTAAGGAAAGAACTATTCCTGAGACAAGAACATTTGCAAGAAGAAGAAAGAGAACACTTTTGTTTCACTTTGCACTAAACAGACTGTAGTTCAGGGTCAGTAATGTTGGGGAGGGTGGAGAATAGGGTTTGAACACATTGATATGGTATTGAATCATGGAATTATTAGCATACACTTTAGTTTTTAGAGCAAAGCATAAAGGACAGGCAGCAAAGTAGCATTACTGAGATAATGGACTGCCTGATGGAGTCACAGGGAAAGGCCTCACCCAGGCACATGGTAGAGGGTTTTCATCAAAATAAAAAGTAAATGTGATATAGTTACTAA
>PVKY010010182.1:0-12797 GCA_004027775.1 Bradypus variegatus
ATACATAGATTTAGTGATGGGTTCTAAAGACAAACTTCTTTCCACAAATTGTTGGAAATTGTGTGAGGGGGTACTGGGATGTGACTAGAGAGTCTTAATACTCGAAAAATATTCATATTTACAGGTGTTTAGGCAATACAATATAAGTTGGGGGCCTTGGCACAAAAGGAAGGTAAGGGCAGGGGAACTTTTATTGCTCCTCTACCAGCAAACCTTTTATGCCAAACCTGTCCCAGGGTTGGGAAGGGGAGGTGGTGTTTGGAGATACAAAAACAAGATAGTATTGGAGTAGGGATTAGATGCCTGTAAATCTTAAGTCTGGTGATATAATGGCTAATAAGAGTTTTTAGAATGTGCTGCAAGACTCCCTGAGCCTGGCCCGGCTGACTGTTCCCGGCAGTTTAGGTAAGCCATAGTAGATCTGATTGTAGAGCATGGGGCTTTTGTTTTTAAAATAATTATTGAGAACTTTACATAGGTCTTCTCTGAGCATGTTACTTATGGAATTCTCCTTTAAAATAATAGCTCTGTAGGGTAATAACCTCAATTTTACAGCAGAGGAGAAATGACCAGAATTCTAAGTCATCTGAGGCCACAAAGCTAATAAATAGTGGAACTAGGATATGAATCCAGGGTATTTAAATAGTCTCAAAGGAAACTAATCAACCAGGAGATGAGGTGGAAGGGGAATGGGAAAAGGTGCTGCAGGCAAATGGAAGAACATGGACAAAGTCAGGACCACAGTCAAAACCAGAAAAGAAGGCCATACCGTTGAGCAGACTGTGGCAAGTTTGTATAATCTGGCTGCTTGTAGTTGCAAGTACCAGAAAGTCTTAAGTAATGCGTTCAACAAAAGAGCAATTCACTGGTTCATATAACACAAGATTGAGTAATAAAAAAAGTGAGCTTTGAGGCAACGTATCATCCAGCAATTCCATGATGTCACCAAATACAAGTCTGTCTCCTGCTGGAGTCCTAAAATTGCTGTCAGCAGCTTCTTGTATTATATCCATCTTGATGATAGGAAAGATAGTGTATTTGTTCTGGCATTACGGACCAGGTCCTGAGACTCACTCTGACTGGGTCAGCTTGGGTCTTAAGTCAACCAATCTGTACGCTTAGGGAGATGGGACGGACTGATCTCATGATGGGATGGTATTGATCTCCTCTTCCACCCTTAAAGCTGAAGTGGAGTTCCTTCCCCAGAACCGAGAGTGTCCCCCCAGTGCAATTCAGCCAGGTGGGTAGGGGGGATGGATGCTGGAAAGAAAGGCAGTCAACACAGGTAATGCCTCTTGAACCCGGCTCGATGTGAGCTTGTGTCCTAGAAGAAAATAACAGGTCAGGGATTTAACGGATGAAGGTATAGAAGTATGAGACACTGTGATTTGAGTGGGGAATGACCCGGCTTGTTTGGGACCAGGTATTATTTAAGGTTAAGTTTAAGCTGCTGTACAAGGCACCGAAATACAGTGTCTTATACGAGACATGTTTATTTCTCTAACTACATATCTAGGTGATCCAGGGCTGGGAGGGGACTCGGGTATCCTGATGCTTCCATTTCTGACTTCAAGCTGTTTCCATGATCACTTCTCAGCCAGGGAAGGGAAAAGGGCAAGGGGAAACATGTCCATTCTTTTCATGGATACCTAAGTGGCTCACATCCCTTCGACTCTCTTCCTATTGGCCATTATTTATCACAAACCCAACGACCCATATCTGCCACAGAGATGGAAAGATGTAGTCTCCAGTGGGGTGGGCATAAAATGTGCTGTTCTTGCCACTGATCATGCAGTGAGATCCTGGTATCTGTTCTCCTAAATACCTGTCCTGTCTGATCCTGGTCCACATGGCCTTTGCAGCTAGGATGCCCATCATCATAGGTCCTGGTAAAAGGAGTCAGCATGGATGAGGCACCGTGCTTGAAAGCAGGAAGCTGCTGTACCTGGCTGAAACTGCCACAGGCCCTCACTTAATTCCACACCAACTCACCCCAATGCTGATGCCATCTAGGAGCATCCACCCAGAACTGTTACTATTCCTGGCCCCTCCCCTCCTTCCTGATCCTCCTCTGGAGGATCTTCTGGTCCCAGCACTGACATTCACCTATTGATTGACTATCAGCGTGGGTACTGACTGACATCTCACCTCTCTAACCCCCTTTCCCTTCCACAAGTGGCCTTTTCTTCCTGGGCCTTAAACTATTTTAAAAGGTTACTCAGACAATTGTGCACCCATGTTCATAGCAGGATTATTCACAATACCCAAAGGTGGAAACAACCCGAGTGTCCCTCGATGGATAAATGTATAAACAAAAGATGGTACATCCATAGGATGGATTATTACTCAGCTGTAAAAAGGAACAAAGGTCTGATACATACCACAACACGCGTAAATCTTGAAGACATTATGCTGAGTGAAATAAGCCAGACAAAAATGGATGAATATTGTAAAATGATTCCACTTACATGAAATATCTAGAATAAGCAAATCCATAGGTACAGAAAGTCGATTTGAAGTCACAGGGGCCTGGGGGCAGGTGGGAATGGGGAGTTTTTGCTTAACAGGTACCGTTTCTGTTTGGGGTGATGAAAAAGTTTTAGTAATGGAAGGTGGGTAAGGTGGCACTACCTTGTGAATGTAATCAATCTACACCGAATCGTATACACTAAGATACAGTTAAAATGGCTGTACGTACACACACACAGAGAGAGAGAAAAATACAGACCCCAAGTAAATGACAGGGAAAGCGAAGGACTATGTGAACCCCGAGCCCCTGCGAACACAGGCCCTCCCTCTGATGTGCCCCGAGAGGCGTTTCAGCGCCTACTAACTGGAGACTTTAGCTCCGGGTTCTGGAGCCCCGAGGCCATGGATTTTTCGTCCATGCAGGCCAGCTGACCATCCGCCCAGCGGCCCCAGGCGCTTTTAAGGACCCGGTTCAATCAGAGACACGAGGACGAGTAACTTCCAAAAGAGGATATCTGCTCTCAGAAAATAACCACGAAGGAGGCTTGGGGGACGACTACCTCGAGCGGCGACAAGAAGCACACATGAGTACCCACACATCTTCGCCCCACGTCGCCCGCTTGCGTAATACCCACCCAGTTAACGCTAAATAGTTGTAGTGGTTACCGCGAGAGGCGAACCAGACGCTCGGGGATGAGCCGGAGATAAGCAAGCGCAAATTTGCAGACGCTCCCATCTTACGTACGCGCGCGATAGAGCGACGTCCAGACGCCAGCGGAAGTCCACTCGCCGGCCTGTCTTTCCTCCCCCGCCCCCAGCCGTTTCTTTCTTTCACTTCCGGTCCTTCCCATGTATCCTTCCGACAGGAAAGTCTCGCGGTACGGCGTTTAGACTCTTTAGTTCCTGTCAGGGTCTGTCTTGCCTGAGGCTGTGAAGTTCCCTGGACCCGGGCCGCGCGGCCCGGGAGTGGCGCCCTCACCGGCACCATGGTGAGTGGGCTGGGTGTGTGAGGGAGGGCGCGAGCCGGCAGGCTGTGAGGGCCCCGAGCTCTTCCTGGGGCGCTTTTGGCTTTGGGGCCCATTCGGGCACTCCTGCTGGTTCAGGCTCCTCGGCTGTTGACATGGGGATTCACTTTCCTCTCTCTATACGAGTCACTAGTTGGAGGGACGAACTAGAACCGAGGTAGCTGCGTTACCATCTCGGACAGTGTTTTAATCCACTTGAAGCTTACGGATAAAGTAGGGAGACCAAGGCAAAGAGAGGCGAAGGAACGGGGCCCTCATCGTAATGCACGGCGTGGAGAAACGAACAGCAGTTGTGACTATACGTTTCGGGGATTATTTAATATATGTCTGTCTCCCCCTAAGGTTATAAATTTCACAAGGGTAGAGTCTGTTCACCATTGCCTCCTTTACACATTGTAGCTGTCCAGTAACCATTGAATGAATGAATGAATAGCATAGGCAGACAGTGTTGTTGAACGAGTGTGCTCTCTGTGTTCTGGCCTGGTTTGTTGGTTCCTTTATTCGTTCAAGAAGCATTCACTGTGTGTAAATATGAGAATGCAACACAGTGCCATTACAAAGGAAATGTTCACATATGTAGAATATTACAAAATGTTTATTAAGTGAACAAACACAAGAAACACATGACACTGTATAGTAAGACTAAAGAAGATGTGTTGGAAGCCATTGGTGAATACAAGATCCCAGGAAGGTGAGAGACCACAGCACCAGAAGCAGCCCTTTTTGTGGGAAGATCTGCCTTGCTCAAACTACTGCATCATCCTGCTCTGCTCAGCCTGAGGGCTTCTCCTTTCTGATCTCTGGCAAGCATAGGGAATCCCCTCTCTCCATCCCCTAGTCTGGGAGAAGGAACTCTGACCCTGGACATTTCTGGCTATAGGAGTTGTTGGGTATTTTATTTATCTGTCCCCATCACATTCATACCTATGGGCTTCCATCACCCTGGATGCATGCCCATATTATCTTATTGATTTGTAGTTGGGGGGGGGTTTCCTGTGAGCTCCCCTATAAACAAGAACATGGCCAAATATCTATCACCTAACACAGTATTAAACATGGACTAGGCATTGGGAAATACTGAAATTAAATATGTAGAACCAGCAGTCCTTAATAAACAATTGAAATAGTAGGACACAGCCTCACTTTTCAAGGTGGTGACTTCCCTGGGGAAACCTCTCTGTTTTATTTCTTTATATATATATGTCATGGTCATTTATCCAGCAAGCATTTGCCAAGTTTGTTTCTGTGTCAGTTAAAATGGAGGTTATGAAAAGCGATTTATAGTGAGCTCACTTTTCCTTAACATCCATAAACGGTATGCCTAATGTCTTCATGTATTTATCTTGTTAAATCAAAACACTATCCCTATGTCGCACAACATGGTATGATTCCTGTTGTAAAGATGGGAAAACCAAAGCTTAGGGAAACTTCCTTTCAGGGATGGTAAGTGGCAGAGCTGGGAGTTAAATTAAGTCTTGTCTCAGCACATACTCTTTCTTCTTACATTACAGCTCAGAAAACATATTTTCTGTTTGACAGTGTATTTTAGGGACCTGATACTAGTGTGTCAGTACTTATGTAAAACTCAGAAGTCAGTCTTGAGGTGTTTCTTCCCCAAATTCCACTGGCATGGAATAGATAATTGTGACACTGAGTGGTAAGTGCTATGGTAGGTATAAACCCAGACAAAGAGTACTAGCCAAGCTGGGAAGGGGTCAGGAAAGAACGTTCTGGGATGATGATGACACGGGTAAATTTTGAAGGATAAATAGGAGTTAGGCAGATACAGGGTGAGGTGAGGACAGTAGGGGAGTAAAAACTTTAGGTAGAGGGAGCATCATACATAAAGTCTCAGAATTTGGACTTCTTTTGCTTTTGTTGTTCATATATTGGTTCAAGCATTCTGCTTGTGACTGTGTCTTCATAAAACTTTTCACTGAAAAGTAAATGGAAAAAAAAGTATTTTACACATGGGCATTTTTCTTCCCTTCTTTCTCTTTCTAGGCCCGAAATGCAGAAAAGGCCATGTAAGTATCTGTTAGTTTTTTTTTTTTATGTTAATTTCGTTTGCGTTAATATCTACCACAAAGCTGCCTCGTACTTGGTCCTTTTGGTATATGGTCCTTTTGATAAGCTGTTTCTTTCTCTGCATGTGTTAAAACAGCATTCCCACATTTAGCCATTTGTTTTCCCTATTAGTGTTTTCTGATGGCTCCCAGAACTTACTCTGGATAAATATTTGTTCACCTGGAGTGGTGCAGGGACTGTGAAAGTGACAGCTGCAGTACTTCATGATACTGGTCTTTTAACATCTGGATGTGTTTACTGGTCTGAGAAGTAGAGTTTTCCACAGTTGTTACATGCAGTGTAAACAAAATAGAGATGTGGGTATTCAGGAGCATAGTGGCCTTATAAGCCCTACTCCTGGGAATGCAGAAGCCTTTAACTGCCCTCTGATTCTGAATCACCATAAAAGAATGACATTAAATATGTTCATGAGCAGATCTGCCACATCCAGGAACCTCAGTGATAAAAAATCTATGAGCAGGATCTAACAGAATCTTCTCTATCCCTTGTAGGACGGCCTTAGCAAGATTTCGCCAAGCTCAACTGGAAGAGGGAAAAGTAAAGGTTGGTGTAAATCTTCCTCATGATTTTTAAGGTGTGAAGAATAAATGCTGTAAAACTCCCCCCTGGGCTGACTTCAAACTCCAAATCTTCCTATCCCTTGTCTGTTCTTGGTGATGCTTTTGAGTCTGTATACTTGAATTCCAGGTGTCCCTCCCAATAACCGGGGAAGTGTATTCCTGTCTGGCTCCATTCTTCTGTAATGTGATGATAGGGGTGGGCTCTTTTATTATCCTAGTGTGTCTAATATTGAATAATAGGAAGTGGAGTGGGGTGTGGGGAGTAGCTGTGACTCATGGACAGTCAGCCAGGTTAGGGATAATATATACTGTTCTTTGGACTTTTTTCTTTTTTTGTTTTTTTAATTATATGCTTGTTTGTATGTATGTACATATTTGAGTACTATTTATATTTAGTTTCAAATATTTTTTTATTATGGAAAGTTTCAAAAATACATAGAAATATATAGAGAGTGATATAATGGACTCTCTGCAATGCGTAACCATCATCTACCTTTGACAGTTATCAATTAACAGGTTTTATGAAAGCAGTATTCATAGAAAACGTGGAGAATAAAGAAAAGTAAAAAGAAGAAAGGGGAATGGCCTCACACTATTACCACCACCCCCAGAGATAAACACAGTTATTAACATTTCCTGGTATTTCTTTTCAGTTTTTTCTCTTGGCACATGTATGTGTATACATGTGTGTGTGCAGGTGAGTTTGGGTTTGAACATTGTTGTTATTCCATTAAATACATTTTATATCTTAACTCTTCTTAAATAGTGTAAGTGTGTCTTTGTATGTGACACTGAGGCCCATCATTTCTTAAGGTAGTGTAAATATTCCACTTAAATAACATTTCTGTTGTTTCCACTATTTCACTCTACTAGATACAATGCAATGAATGATTTTGCCTGTATACTTGTTTCCTTAGGAGAGATTGTAGAGTCAAGTTTAAGGCTTAATGAGGGTCATCTGGAACTGAATTCAAATATATTTAGAACATTAGACATTTTAGGCTCCAGGTTTGAACTAGTTGTGAATGTTGCATGAAACTTGTAACTAGTGTAATAGAAACATGTTTGTTTTGCTTGTCCCCAGGAACGAAGGCCCTTTCTTGCCTCAGAATGTACCGAGCTGCCCAAGGCTGAGAAGTGGAGACGACAGGTATATTCTGGGTAAATCTGATATTAGTAGAAGCAAGTCTCTGATTGCTTCTTATTATCTAAATTATACTTTTCCTGTTATTTCAGAAATATTCAAAAGTCATGAAAACTTATTAGAATTTTTTTTCTTTTTTTCATTTCACAGATTATTGGAGAGATCTCTAAAAAAGTAGCTCAAATTCAAAATGGTAAGCTAAACTATGTCTTTAAAGTGCTTGGTTCTCAAATTGACAGATTTGGAGATTTCAACACTCCTCTTTTCATAATTCATAGAAAAAGTAGATAGAAAATCAGTGAGATATATAGAAGACCTAAATGATACTATCAACCTATTTGACCTAATTGACACTTAGAGGAAACCACACCTAACAATAGAATACATTTTATTTCTAAGTACACATGGGACATTCACCAAAATAGAACACATTCTGGGCTATAAAAAAAAAAATTATCAAGTTTAAAATAATTGATATCTTACAAAGCATATTCTCCAATTATAATGGAATTCATGTAGAGATCAATAACAGAAAGATATATGGAAAATTTCCAAATATTTGGAATTAAACAACCTCCTTCTAAATAGCCCAAGTGTCATCTATTCTCATAAGACGTGATTTTTTATGTAGAAAGTCCTAAGGAATCTACAGAAAGACTCTTAAAATGAATAAGTGAGTTTAGTAAGGTCACAGGATATAAGGTCAAAATATGAAAAACAATTAAATTTTTATTTAATGGCAATGAACAGTTGGAATTAAAATATTTTAAAATATAATATTTTATAATGTAGAGATTTATGATAGTACCAAAACACAAGGAATACTTAGGTATAAATCTAACAAAATATGCAAGGTCTCTATGCTGATGATACAAAATGCTTATGAAAGAAATCAGAGAACAACTGAATAAATGGAGAGCTTGGTTCATGGATTGGAAGACTCAGCATAGTCAAAGTGTCACTGTTCACTGTTTTCTCTCTTCAAATACCATCAAAATCCCCAAAAATTTTTTGCATAGTTATTGACAAGCTGTTTCTAACATTTAAATGGAAAGGCAAAGGAACAAGAGTGGTCCAAATGATTTTGAAAACAAAGAACAAAGTTGGAGTATTCATACTACCTGATTGCAAGACTTATAAAGCTATAGTATTCAGAAGAGTGTGGAATTGGTGAAAGGACAGATACATAAATCAATGGAATAGAAAAATAGAAACTTAGAGAAAGAGGCCATATCTGGGCAAAAAAAGAGGTTCTGTGGGATGACTCAGGTACATGAGTAGGTTTAGCCTCTTCTTTGCAGTAACAAGCTTCATAAGGGCAAGCCCCAAGATAAAAGGAAAATTCTGATGTCACAGATATGAATGTTTAATTTGCTACGAGTAAGTTATCTTGTTATGAAAGTGGTGCAAGAACAAGTCATACAACTGACCATTCAATGCAGCGCATATTAACAAGGAAAGATTTTGATTTGTATTCTGATGGGGAAGCTTTCTCTATAGAGCAGCCACTGTCTTTTACTTGTCCCTCCTGTGGAAAAAAAGAGGCAATAGGGAGACATCTCTTCAAGAACATGTTACTTCTGATCCCATGGAAGCATCAACAGAAGTGATTTGTCCAATTTTTGCAGCGCTACCTGGAAGCGATTGTAATCAGGCTATGGATGACTTTGCAGCTTGTCTTACACGTGAACATAGAGCCCCTGGAGATTTAGATGACTTGAGTGGTATGGCACATGTACGTAGAATGTTTCATCCTGGCTGGAGATAAGGAGTTCCTCACGCTTCACCAGCAGTTCTACTGGTAGACTTTCTTCTTTTCTGAGTTCTTATTCTGCAAGCAATAGGGAATCCATGGATCCTATAAGTAAACTTTTATCGCCAGTTATCAGGGATGAGATATTCTGCAGGAGGACAACTTAATTCTCCTAGGCCTTCTTCTTCTCAGCTACAGCAACCGCACATACAACTGCAGCTAGAATGGCAGCACACTCACACCTCACAGCAACAGCTAGAGATTGCACGCAAGGCAACCCTGAGAACTAACACAAGCAGTGTCACCACTACAGTCACACAATTTACAGCAACAAGCAACACAGCTAATACAGAAAGCAGTCAGCAAATTCTCCAGAATTCACGATATCTTTTAACAAGGTTGAATGATCCTGAAGTGTCTGAAACAAAGTGCTAGTCCATGGAAAGTGACCCTGTTTGACCAAGAGTAGCTTCCGTCCAGTTTGGTGTGTGAAGAGAACTCGTCCTCAGAAGAGGATGAATGTGGGGAGATGGCAGATTTTGGTGCTATGGTCTCTGTAGACATTATACCTTCTGATGTTGCTTTGCAAAGTCTAAATTTAAAAGAGCTTCCAATACCTCCTTTTTGATGACGTTCCAATTCACAGTGTCCTCGGTGCCAGCAAAAGTGGACAAAAACTAGAGAGTTTGTATGGTGATTGTAATTTCAGGTCTGTCCCCATTCAAAAGCAAGAGAGAAAATATATATCATGATAATTTCCACTTAGCTAGTTTTTACTTCTACCAGGTAAATTTAAGTAGCAGCACAGGGGTGATCGCTCCTTCCTGTATCTTTACATACAAAAGACTCTCCAAATACTCCCTATTCAAAGCAAAGAGGAAAATGGAAACCTCTAATGAAGCTGCTATATTTAAGAATATTAATGGATTAAAACTGCATGGATGGTTAACTGTCAAAAAACAAAAACAAAAAAACTCAATAAGAAAACAAATAATTTTACAAATGGCCAAAAGCTTTGGATGCTTTATCAAAGAGGATATACAAATGGCAAATGAATGTTGTTTCTTGTGTATGACATAATTAGTCATTAAGGAAATGTAAATTAAAGCCACAGTGAAATACCACTACACACCTATTAGAATGGCTTGAAAGAAAACTGACAATACCTACAGCTGGCAAATGTGGGGCACCTGGAATTTTGGATCACTGTTGTTGAGGACACAAAATGGCATAGCCATTTTGGAAAATGGTTTGGCAGTTTCATAAAAACTTAACCATACACTTTCCATATGACCTAGCATTTCCACCTCTAGGTATTTACCCAAGAGAAATGAAATACTTTTTCTCACCCCAAAACCTGTGTACAGATGTTTATAGCAGCTTTATTCATAATTACCCCAAACTGGAAAGAACCCACTTGTCCTTCTTCTCGTGAATGGAGAAGCAAACTAATGTACCATTCCTGCAATAGACTACTACTTAGTAATAAAAAGAAACAATGATACATGCAGCAACGTGGATGAATCTCAGAAGCATTCTGCTAAATGATAGAAACCAGACTCAAAAGGCTATGTACTGGGGGGACTTCTGGAAAGATGGCTCATTCGGGAGTTGCCTGGACCTGGCATCATGGGATTGAGGAAATCTTGACCAAAAGGGGGAAGCAAAATGAAACAAAATAAAGTTTCAGTAGCTGAGAAATTTCAAATGGAGTTGAAAGGTCAGTCTTGTGGGGATTCTTATGTGCTGTATAGATATCCCTTTTTAGTTTTTAGTATGCTGGAATACCTAGAAGGAAATACCTGAAACTGTCGAACTGCAATCCAGTAGCCTTGATTCTTGAAGACGGTTGCAAAACTATGTAACTTACATGGTGTGACTGTGTAACTGTGAAAACCTCATGGCTCACACTCCCTTTATCCAGTGTACGGACAGATGAATAGAAAAATGGGGACAAAAACTAAATGAAAAATAGGATGGGATGGGGGGGATAGAATGCTTTGGATGTTCTTTTTTACTTTTATTTTTATTCTTAATTTCATTGTTTTTTGGAGTAAGGAAAATGTTCAAAAATTTATTGGGGTGATGAATGTACAACTATATGATGGTACTGTGAATGGTTGATTGTACACTGTGGATGGTTCTATAGTATATGAATGTATCTCAATAAAACTGAATTAAAAATACATAGGACTGTACAACAGCACAAACAGTGAACCCAGTAGTAAATGATGGACTCTAGTTAATAGTAGAATTATAAAAATGTTCTTTCATGAGTTGGAACAAATGTGCCACACTCATGTGAGGTATTATTAATAATGGGGTGGTACTGTGTATTTTATGCATGATTTTTCTGTAAACCCACCACCATCAAGATGTAAAACAGATCCATCACCCCCAAATATTCCCTCATACCCATTTTCCAGAGTAACATCAATAGAAGCTGGACTCAGAGTGGAAGTGCCTTTCCATACTCTTGCTGTTTTTCATTCAGCCTCTATCCTACAATGACCTTGTAACTCTTGCAAGTGCCAAACTGTGAACCATTTCGACATATCAGGGTTCACTAAGCCATTTTCCCTCCTCTGTATGGTGGGATACCCAGGTTGCTTTTAGTTTTTGGCCACCATTGATGACCCTTCAGCAAACATCTTTGTGTACACCCCTTTGTATTATCATTAGGCTGAATCCTCAGGCTCGTAATTCTTGTTAGATGATTTTCCCACGTAACCGCACTGAACCTACACAGAATGCTGCCCGCCGTGAATGTTTATGCCAGCTTCCTTGTGTCTTTGATGGTGTTGGTATGATAAAATTTTTCCCCAAGATTTTTCTGTTTTAATAGTTATATAAATGGGACTGCAGAGTTGCCACTGAGGACAAAGATTTTTTTCCCAAGGCTTTTTTTTTTCTTCTTACACTAGTGGGAACTTGGTTCCCATCCATGCCCTTTCATTTATTTGGGTTTCGATATTTCTCTTACAAATTTGAATGAGTATTTTTATGTAGTATACCTTTGTAGGTATACCTTTTTTTAAATTGTGTTAACATTATATCCATATAGGATTTTCCATTTTAACCACTTTCATGTATACAGTTCAGTGATATTAATTGTATTTACAATATTGTGCTACCATCACCACCATCCATTACCAAAACTTTTTCATCACATCAAACAGAAATCCTGTACCCATTAAGTAATAACTCCCCCTGGTTACCTGAAATATACTTTCTGTCTCTATGAATTTGCTTACTTGAGGTATTTCATATAATCGGAATCGTGCAATACCTGTCCTTTTTTGTATGGCTTATGTTACTCAACATGATGTCTTCGAGGTTCATCCATGTAGTAGCATGAATCAGAGCTTCATTCCATTTTAAGGCTGAGTAGAATTCCCTTGTATGTGTATACCACATTTTAATTATCCATTCATCTGTTGATGGTTGACATTCATTTCTAAGGGTGTGAAATTGAGTGGTTTTTGGAAGAAATGATGTTATTTTTGTTTTATAGCTGGTCTAGGTGAATTCCGAATTCGTGATCTGAATGACGAAATTAACAAACTGCTAAGAGAAAAAGGACACTGGGAGGTCCGGATAAAGGAGCTGGGCGGCCCTGATTATGGGGTAAGCAAACAGCAACCCCAGTGGCGTTTGGTGTGTGATCTAGTGAGCTTTTTGGTTGCTAGGTAGATCTGTCTACCTTTGCATTCCCTGCAGCTCTCAGGTCATACCTGCCCCAGGGTAGGTGCTCAAGA
>PVKY010010183.1:0-12787 GCA_004027775.1 Bradypus variegatus
GTGGTCCACCAATATCCATTCTCCTCTTTTTCTATAGATACGGACGTTTTAACTGGTAACTGGTAAGTCTTCTAGTAATATTAGTTTTAGATGGACTTGTGGCTGTCCAGTTTAAGACTATACTTTCCAGCCTTCTTTGCAGTTAGGTGTGGCCCTGTGCCAACCTTCTTGCTAATGAGATGTGAACAGAAGTGATATGGGAGGTTCTTCTAAAGGGAAATAGGATTCTCTTTCCTTCCACCCCTTCTGACTGGCTGGAAAGGGGGAGCTGGAGCAGCCACATGCTCGGGAAGGCAAGAGTGAGACTGACAGCCTGGGTCCCTGATACCCTGTGGCTACTATACCAGTCAACTGCCCAGCCAACCTGCAGGCAGGAGAGAACACACTTCCGTTTCATTCAAGCCAGGGCATCTTCTAGTGTCTTTGTTACAGCAACCCAACCTGTATATTCTAATACAGATAATACGTTTTTGTGTGTATTTGCAAACAAGCTGGGATTGAGTTTCAAGTATATTAATAAGGAACCCAGGAAGTAGATTTTGGAGTTGAGTTAAAGTATGGTCAGGAGGAGGTCAGAGACATTAGTCAACTTTAGACTTTGTTAAAAATATAAAGCAGAATTTAAAAAAATGCAAAAGATCCTACTAAAAAAGGTAAAAATAAAGTGGGTTAACTTATGGCCTCCAAAGGTCCTTAATGTCCCATGCTCTGCAGAGACAGACCCTGTCGCACTCTGGGCTGTCCCAGGGTCTCCAGCCCCAGCAGGCTCTGTGACTTCTAGAACAAGCCCCCCGCTGCCTCACAATGCCAGGCACCGTGGTCACAATGCAGAGAGCCCCAGTGCACATTTTCTTTCTGCTCTGGCTCTCCCTGCATCTCTCCCTCCCCAGCCCCACCCCTTCCATTGCACCCTGGGGTGCTCTCTCCACATCCCCAGCAAAACCTGACATCCTCTGCCTCCTCTAAGAAACTCTGGGCTCCAAGTGAAGCCTGAGGTCCCCCGAGGGTGCTGCTTCTCCATCACCCTCTCAAGGGAAGCTGCTCTGCCTCCTGCCACCCACGTGGACCCCTGCCCACCTTCAGGCCCTCCTTAGCCCGCCCTGCAGTTGGGCACTATGTCTTGCAGGCTCACTCTTTTCCTCTCTGCAGCAGCTTCTGTTGTTTAGCTTGGCAACTTCGGCATCCCTGGAGTCACATGGGTGTTCCCGCCAACACGCGGACTTCCCAGTTCCTTGGCTTCTCCTCTGCCACTGAGGTGTCACCAATACCTGTGGCACCCCTAAAATCTCAAGTCTAAACCCTCCTCTCTGACCACCCTGTTGTGTTCTCTTCTCCCCCACTGTGGCATGCCCTCTTTCCCGAGACCTTCCAACCACCCACCCTGCCAATTTAACTGCCCTGTCTGTCACCCTGGCCACCCCCCACTTCCCTTCTGAACCAGCTTGAATTCCACACAAGTACGTCTAAGTTGTCCTTCCCTTGCCCCGCTCCCTCCACTGAACTGACCTGGGAAAAAACTCCTATTCTAACTGCTAGACACTCCTACCTGTCTCCAGAAAACGAGCTTTCCCATTCTTGCTGATGGCTATTTTATGCCTTCTCCTCTTCTTAAATATCCAGTATGCCCCCTGATGCTCAGCTGCTAACCTCGCCCTTCATTTAGTAGATAAAACACAGTGATGCCAGCTTAGCCGCCTCCGTGCTCCCTGCCCTCTGCTTGTCCCTTCGGCCACCCCTCCCTGTGTCCCCAGAGCCTTGCCTTCTAGTGTGCCTTCCCGCACTGCAGAGGCTGGAAGGGCGGGGGCTACGGCTCCCAGTTCCCCTTTCCCAGAGACCTGGAAGGAGAAATGAGCCAGGGGCAGGGCAGCGACTGGGAGATGAACTCTCCTTGTGAGCCCCCGGCAGAGGTACTTGATTCTCCGTCCTGTCCATCGTATCACAGATGCCGAGCACACTGCTGGCCACAGCAGTGGGGTTTTCGTGGGGAGGAAGGGTCCTGTGGTATAGCCGGGTTCTCCTGGCTGCCATGGTTCCTGGCAGTGGGGGCACCCTCAGTGGTTCCCCAGACCTTCCAGAGCTTCTGAGAGATCCAAATACTTTTCAAAATATCTCCTCCTGCAGCTAAGAATCCCAGACAACACACAAAGCAACAAATAAATAAAGCAAGTCTCCAAATAAATCAGAAAAAAGGAGAGAGATTTGGATCATGTCTTCTAGTGATAATACAGTACAAACAGAAACCCACAATAAAAGATCCTTAAAGATCGCCAGTCTGGAAAACGAAAGCCTGACTCCTCAACAGTTTATCATTTAAAGAGATCTCAGGCAAAGGGGAGGTCTAGTCATTCTGATAAGCCCTCCCCCACAAAATAGCCAGTTGATGGAGAAAAGCTTTTTAGAACACATTTTTAAATGCATTTGAGAGTCCACACTAAGTCTTTAAGGTCCAGAACATCTGCTAAAGGTGAACACAAACTTGAAAGTCAGGTACTGCCCTTGGGCAAAAGCCAATCCTGAGAGCCCAAAGTTTGGGTGTTAAAGCCCTTGGAAGAGGGGAGACAGAGCTGGGGCCTGGGCAGAACTGAGGAGCTGAGGTGGAGGGGCTGCGGAAACAGCCAGGTCACCCGAAGGTCACCTGGAGGTCACCTGAAGGTCACCGAAGGGCAAGAGCTTCAGTGAAAAGGCTGCCGATGGAGGAGCTGGAGTGCGAATCCATTCTGGCCTCTCCATCATGGAATGTCAAGATGGAGGAACTAAAGTGGCACCTGGAAGAAGCCAGCTCAAGTCATCTGTGGAGAAAACCCTTTTCAGTCCATGCTCCTCATGATTCCCCGAGATTAAAGTCAACCAAATAAAAGCTCTTAATGAAATAATCACCACACACCTGGAGACGCAAGTCACCATGAATGTGAGTTGCCAAAATAAGCTAAGGCAGATTTAGACTTCAGGTATTAGACAATATAAAACAATTATGTATAAAATAGTGAAAGAAGTAAACACTGGTATTAAAAATGAGCAAGGAGTAAGGTACCATCAAAAGTGGTCAGACAGATTTGAGATGATAAGCACACAGAACTCCTTGAAATGAAAAAGGTAATAATTGAATTTTTTAAAATAAACAATGTATGGGTTAAACATTATATAGATCAGACACAGTGGATGAGAGAAGTGATGAACTTGAGGATAGAATACGACAGTGGCTCTCCAACTTCGGCATATCACCCAGAGGCTTGTTAACTTGCGGATGTCTGGGTGTGCCCACCAAGTTTCTGACCACAGAACACCAAGACACGATCTTAATAAAACAACAACAATGGAAGCCAGAAGACAGTGAAAAGATTTTAAAGTGTTGAGAGAAAATTGCTGCCAATCCACAATTTTCTATCCAGAAAATACCTTTCAAGAATATGACAAAATATATTGTCAGATAAAAACTGAGAGAGTTTGCCATCAACAGACCATGCCTAAAAGATACACTTCATGAAGAAAGAAAATGATCCCGGAAAAAAGGTCTATGATGTGTGTGTGTGTGGGGGGGCAAAACACCCCAACAACAACAAAAACTGATAAATATGAAGGTAAAACTAAATAAACATCAACTGAATAAAAAAAATCAGTCTAAGGTCTAATTTGTAGAGAAGAAATAATAAGAGATCTAAAATATTGAATAACAATAACATGAAACTTGAAACATATTCCTTGTATGCCTGGAGGACAATGGAGATGCTATTAAACTTTGGACTTTGATTAGATACGGTAAATTTTCAAGGGCCATAACCACGAAAAGAATAGAAATAGATACACAGCTTCCAAACAAATAGAAGGATACAGTCATTAAAAAAGCACAATTCAAAAGAAAAATAGAAAAAAGATGGGTGTTAAATAGAAAACTCAATGTTAGATGGCAGAAAGAAATTCATCAATATCAGTAATCACAATAATGTAAGTGAACCAAACATGCCAAATAAAAGTCAGAGATTATTAGATTGGACTTTTCGAAATCCAGCTATATTCTATTTATAATAAATGCACACAAAACCATACTGCAGAGGGTTGAAGATAAATAAAGATGGAAATAGATATATCAAGCAAACATTAAACAAAAGAAAGCTGGAGTAGTTATATTAATATTAATATTAGGCAAAACAGACTTTAGGCTAAAAACTATTTTCCAGGGACAAAGAAGGCTTTTACATAATGTTAAAAGGTTTGATTCACTAGGAGGATATAACAATTCTAAATACGTATGTATTTAATTAAAAAAACTCTGTATATAAAATAAAAGTCAACAGAATTACAAGAAATTGATAAGTCCACCATCATAGTGGTGGATTTCGACATGCCTCTCAGTCAGTGATTGACAGATCAAGGGGACAAAGGGAAAAAGATGCTTTAGAGGATAGTAATAACAAATGTTATATAAAAATTGACAAACACACCATATCTCAGAATATTTCCAAGAACTGATATAATTCAGATTATATTCTCTAATCAAAATGTAGTTAGTTTATAAGTTAGTAATTTATAAAGACTCATCCCTTTGAAAACAGAAAAGCATATTTCTAAATGTTTCATGGATCAAAGAAGGAATCAAAATGGAAATAAAAATTATGGAGAACTGAAATAATGAAAAAAACTACAATCAAAAACTATATGCAGTTAAAGTGGTAATTGGAAGGAAATATATAGTTTTAAGTGCTCATTAAAAAAAATCTGCAATTAAAAATCTTAGCATCTAAGTTAAGAAAAGCTGAAGGAATAAGACAATGAAGAGCAGAGCAGAGACTAATAAACCAGAAAACTAAGAAGTAACAGACTCAATGAAAATGTTGATTCTTTGGAAAGAATTTTAAAAACAGGCAAATTTTGGTAAGGTTAATCCAGGACGAAATATATTAGGAATGAGAAAGGAGGTGTAATGACAGATGCAGCAGAGATGAAAAGGATATTTTCAAAAATTTTATGCCAATAAATTTGAAAAGTTAGTGAGAAAAGTGGAAAAATTCCTGTAAAAAATATAACTCATCAAAACCAACTCAAAAAGAAGGATGTCTGAATAACCCTGTAATCATTAAAAAAATGAAATCAATAGTTAAAAATCTTCCCATAAAGAAAACACTGGGCCCAGAAGGCTTTTACAGGCCTTTCTACTCAATTTCAAGAAGCTGGTAGCTCTTCTGGAAAACAGAAAATGACAGAATAACTCCAAACCCCACTGTGTGGTTTGGATATATTCCCCAGAAAAGCCATATTCTTTAATACAATCTTGTGGGGGCAGACTTATTAGTCTGTTGATTAGGGTGGAACCTTTGATTGGGTTATTTTCATGGAGGTGTGGACTCCACCCATTCAGGGTGGGTCTTGATTGGTTCACTGGAGTCCTTAAGAGGGGTTGACAAACTGATGCTTGGAGACGCTTGTAGATGCTGGCAGAAGGATGTTTGGAGATGCTAAGCTAAGAGATGAAGCCCAGAGTTTGCCCTGGAGAAGATGAGAGAGGATCCCCAGATGCTGAGAGAAATGCCCTGGGAGAACAAGCAGGGATGCACAGGAGCTAAGAGAGAGGCACTAAGAGAGACTGAAGCCCAGAGACGTTGGAGAAAGCCATTCTGAAACACAACCCAGGAGCAAAGGACCAGCAGATGCCAGCCACGTGCCTTCCTAGCTGACAGAGGTGCTCCAGACGCCATCAGCCTTCCTTCACTGAAGGTATCCTTGTGTTGATGCCTTAATTTGGACACTTTTATGTCCTTAGAACTGTAAATCTGTTGCCTAATAAATCCCCTTTATAAAACCCAATCCATTTCTGGTATTTTGCATACGAGCGGCTTCAGCAAACTGGAACACCGACCTATGAAGCTAGCATGATATTGGTAACCAGAGCCAGATGCAGTAGGAGAAAAGAAAGTTAGTTACAGATTAACATCACTCATGCAAATTACACACAGAAAAGCTGCGAACTGACTCTCGCACAGTAAAAACACTTTAAATATAATCATGATCATATTAAGCTTACACCAGGAATACAAGTTTGGTTTAACATTAGAATTCACCACATTAAGAAACGGAATGAGAAAAACTGCCTGACAATCTCAATCAGTACAGGAAAAGAACTTGATAAAATTCAACAGCCACTCACAGTTAACATCTCTTAGAAAAACAGGACTAGGAAGGAACTTCTTGTACTCGATAAAGAATATCTAAAAAAAAACTAGAGAAAACATCATATTTAATTTTGAGTGTTAGAAGCATTTCTGTTAAAATCAAGGTCAAAACAAAGAGGTCCACTATCAGTTTCCATTGAACATTGAACTGGGGGTTCTAACCCTGTCTATAAAGCAAGAAAAAGAAGTCAAGGAGATATGGATTGGAAAAGAAATCCTGACTGTCACTATTGACAGATATTATTAGAATTAACAAGAGAATTTAGCAAGGTGGCTACACCAGTAACAAACAGTAAATTTAACTTAGGAAGATACCATTTATACTACAAATATCTTACTAAAATAAAAATGTAAATAATTTAAGGATGCAAAAAACCTCTGGGTAGAAAACTGTAGTACGAAATTAAAGACAGTAACACGTCTACAGATAGAAAGGCTCAATGTTGAAAGATGTCATTTAGGCCCAAAGTAACATGAAGACAATGCAATTCCAATAAAACTTCAATGAGGTTCCCTGTGGAAACTGACTGGATGATCCTAAAATGGCTGCGGAAAGCAAAGGACTAAGATGGACCCAGACTTTCCTGAGGATGATGAGCAAGGTGGGGGGGGCCTTCCCTGCCAGACATCAAGACCTATAAATGTAAACTCATTCAGAAGGGAGGCATTAATTCAAGGACAGACGGAAAGCCCAGCAGAACTCCATGAAGAGTCCAGAAGCAGACTTGAACATACACAGAACCCTGTACATGACAGAGCCGGTGTTGCGGATAAGTGAGGAACCCATGAACTATCAGAAAAAATGGTGTTGGGAAAACTGGCCATCCATATGGAGAACCAGTGAATTGGATTCCTGCCTCTTAGTGTGAAGAGAAATGTATTTCAGGTATATTCACAGCATAAAGTGAAACAAAAACTTAAAAACCTTTAGAAGAGAATACAGGTTACTGTCCTCATGACCGTGGATGGATGAGGATTTCCTAACCAGAGCTCAAAGGTGGTAACCACAGATGGAAAGAGAGAAACATTCGGTTACATCAAAGTAAAGACTTTTTCATCAGAGGGAGCACCCAAGTGCCTGCACGTGCACCCACACAGGTGACAGAGTCACGCCCGGAACTCCTCCACATTCTCCTCCCACTTCCCTGGTGGCTCCTCAGGCCCTTTTGCTGGTTCTTCCTCATCTCCCTGACTTGTCAGCCTCGGAAGGTTCTGGGACTCACCTTTCTCCCTCTCTTGACCCCCGGGCCTAAACGATGATCTGTGCCCCGTGACTCCCAAGGGTGCCCCTCCTGTGGACTCGCCTCTAGGATCCACACTGTCTAACTGCCCACTCCACGTCTTTGCTCGGATGTTCACAACGGCCGGCACCAAACTACTGATCGCCACCGCCCCCCCCCAAAACTTGCTCCGCCTGCAGCCCCCTGTCTGTTCCCAGCTCCTGCACCTTCCAGTTCTTCTGGCTGATGTCTACAGACTCCCCCCACCCCCACCCCATATCCACCAGCAAATCCTCTTGGCTTCAACTCAACAACACACTCATAATCCAGCCACTTCTCACCTCCGCAGCCACCGGGATCTGCTCCCAGATAGCCACCTGGAGAGCCCCTCCACCCCAGGTCTTTACTCAAATGTCACCTTCTCGGTGAGCTGCCCTGACAACCAATTTAAAACTGCACCCCCCTTACCCTTTCCCTATCCCACTTTCTGCCTTTTTTTTTTCCTCTTAGCACTTATCACCATCTCACATACTACACGCTTTCCATATATGTCCGCCCCCAGAACGTAAGCTCCGCGAGGGCAGAGTGCTTTGCACACTGGCCTGCTCACCGCAGCTCTACGGCAGCATGCCCGCCCCTCCTGCGTGTGGGCTGCTCCCTCTGGCTGCGCTGCTCTCTCCTGTTCATCGTCAGAGGCAGCTCCCAGGATCCCAGCCTCGTGTCCACAGGGATTCCTCCCCTGAGCCCTGAGTCTAGGCCAGGCCCCCGCTTCGTTCTCTCACTGTGTGCTTCCCCCTTCACAGCAGGGAGCAGGTTGTAGCTCCATATGTAATGTACAATTAGTGTGTGAGTTCTCTCTCCCCTTCCTGCATGCAAGCTCCCTGGAGGCTGGGAGCACAGTGGGCCCCGTAAATGAATAAAAGAAGAGCTGCCTGCTGCCTCCAGAGCACTCACTGTGTGGTTCGGACAGCCGGGTGCCCGTGTGCTTGCAGGAGAGGCACATAGGGCTCAGCTAGGAGATGGGGAGCTCAGGCAGGTCCAAAACTGGGAGGGGCCAGTTCCTCAAGGCAAAAGTGAGGTCAGGAAGGCTGGAGTGAGTGTGGAAGGGGGGATAAGATTCAAGGGACAAGAGCACTGCAGAGGTAGCAGTGAGCAAGGGCTGGGAGGGCTGAAATTCCACCTGGTCAGAGGGAGGGCACCTGCAAGAGCTGGTGGAGTGTAAGGGAAGACATGGAAGCTCAGAGAGGCTGCGTTACCCGTCCAAGGGCAGAAGAAGCAGGGTTAAAACCCAAGCCTGCCTGCCTGAAGGGTTGTTTCGTTATCTGCCAGCTTTTTCTCATTACCTAGGGGGTGTCAGTTTTAGAAATACCACATATAAAGTGTTCAGAAATGTTTAACAGTTCCTTTCCCTAACATAACTGCAAATAGAACATCCTCATGTGACCGTTACAGATTGATCGAAACTGGAGGCTCTCACTGTGGGTCTCTAGCTTCTTAAGCACCGACCAAGCCTTTGTAACAAGCTTTATGCAGAGCCTGGAAGACCCATCCACCTCCATCTGCTCTGAAAGTCGCTCTCCTTTTCTTGCAAGGTTAATTGCACCAAAAGGTTTCAAAAGATGTGCAACTTCCCCTACTTGACTTACAGAGAGTCAAGTCACGAAAAGCCAAGAAAGCCGGCCCCTCAGATTCATGACCGTTAGTTTTAAGGATGCTAATGTACATAAACTAAGTCATGAAAAGCTGCTTGATGTCACTATTAATTATTCCAGCACCTTCAGCAAACTCTGGAATAATGGCACGACGGGTCTAGACACGTTAAGAGTGCAAATTATTACTGCGTTGTACTTTAACAAACATTCTGCTATTCAGTCAAGAAGGTCATCGGCAAAGTAACTCATTCAAGGAGAAAACATACGGAGTGCAGGGCTTTTGCTTTGTGTTTCCCGGCCTGTCATCCAGCATCTTTCCTGAAAGTAGCATCTTTCCTGAAAGTAGCAAGAGTTCTGCTAATCACCACCCCACTTAAACCATGGTGCCTGCCAGAGTTTGATGCTCTCGATGATTCTCGATGATGCGGGCTGTACTTGAGACGTGTCAGCTTATTTTTAAAACACAGCATTTAAAAATAAGTGCTTTATTTGGTGGGGGGATGGAGGGGGGTTGCTGTGCTGGGGATGATGAAGTTTTCTCAGTGGACAATTAAAATCGAATTATCTGTTATGGATGTCAGCATGTCATTAATTGATATTTATAATTAGAGTGAAATTTTACTTATTTAGATTAAATGAAACCCTTTATTAGTAAAACCCTTTATCACTAAAACCTTTACGAGCTGGCCCCACAGAACAATAAACGCAACTGTATTAATTTGAAAGGCTCACATTCATTTACACCAATGGAGAGAAGTATTTGCAAATATAGATCTTGTTCAGCTAGCTTGCTCTATGGGATAGAACTGTTTGGAAATAGCACTTTATTTTGCATCTTAAAAATGATCATACCAAAATGTCTTTTAAAAAAGGTGATATTTGAGGCAAGTTAAACCTGCTTTTTATAACATTACTGTCTTTAGCAAATTCATTTTTTAGGGCAGGGAGTTCAGGGGTCTGAGTGGGTGTGGGGGACACGGAGGTGACAGTCACCCCTCCCCATGCATACTTTCAGTCCTTACTTAGAAAACCTGAAAAAGTGAGAATGGCCCAACTTAGGAGGTGGAAGAGTGACCTTTCCAGTGGAAGAGGCCCTGGACTCCCCAGGAAATCTGCAGGAAGCTCCCTGGAACTGGAGCCAGAGCAGAACCAGGAGGTGGCAGAGAGGCAGAGTTGCTTTTGTCGGGACTTTGGATCTCCTTTATCCTCAGAATTATTCTGTGGGGATGGGGATTGCTTCATTTGAGACTGGGAGAGGGTTTGTGAGCAGTGCATTTTATGGGTGAAGGGAAATCTGCTTCCCTAATTGTATCCTTGGGACTCAGGGTCATCTGGTGGGACTGGGCAGCAGTGGGGAATGTCTACACCATCCGAAGGGCACTGTGCACCATCAGGATTTGCTGCACCCTTTGGTGCCAGTGCTGTTGTGGCACTTGGGGCACAGAAACACAGCCATGCAGAGCACGGCTCCCCCGGCTGGTGGTGAGTACCATGATGGATCAAAGTCCCCCAGCATGGGTGCTCTCTTCCAAAGCTCCCCCCTCCCACTGCACGGGGGCCCAAGGTGCTCCTGGCCTTGGGAGGCCATGAGGGCCCAAGAAGCCCAGGGCAGCCGCCAGCCAGGGACTTTGAGCAGAAAAGAGCCCAGCTCGGTCCTCGAGGGAGGAGACGGCTGAGACCCTTCTCTGGGGGTGCTGTGATGGGTAGGAAGACCCTAGAGTGGGGGGCTCTGGGTGCATCCTGTGGGCAGTGGAGAGGTGCGCTGCAGGTGGGCAGTGGGCAGTTCCAGCCTGCTTAGAGCAGCAGCCCTGAGTCCGAAAGTGCCGACAGCAGTGCTACAGAGGGGCAAGGAGCAGGGGGTGGGGCAGAGGGTAGAGGAGTGGGAGGTGGGGCGGGGGGTGGCAGCAACTTCAGGCTCTATGCTCCCCACTCAGTGGGGGGAGAGACTGACCACTCTCTTCGGATTACATAGGTCCCAGAATGATCAGGGAAGGACAGTGGTAGTTGGAGCTGAGGTTAATTCAGTCTACTACTGATTTGAGACTAGCTGCATCCTGAATGGGAAGGTGCAGTTCATACCTGTTCCAAAAACAGAAGGCTCCCCTGAGTCTTCAGTAAGATGAAAAAAAAATACAATTACTTTGAGTGTTTTAAAGATACTGAAAGGTCTTAAACTCTGACATTTAAGCCGTGGAAACTGGCTGGCCCATATCCCATTGCTTAGGATGACAAGCCAGTGCATTGCTTACTTGTTCATCTGTCAGGGTTTGCACGTGACGGGCGCAGACGGCCCTGAACGCATCTCGGGAGGTGGTGTTTGTCTTCATGGTGTCGAAGCTCTCAAACTCCTGTGCGATGGGGCCGTAGTGGGAAGCCACTGCTTTGCGAAGACGTGCCATGAGGTCTCTCCTTGCCTTTCCTTTGGGAGATTCGGGTGGCGGGCCTTTTGGCATTTTCTCAGCCCACTTGACAGCAGTCTGGACAAAACAGAATGGATAATCCATTTAATAAATAATAAATCACCTCTTGGCTCTGGACGCACCGCCCACGGCAAGGCCCAGGGAGCACCAGCTCAGAGGGAAGACGAGTAGAGACGCACATAAGGCAGATGCTGAAAATGGCATTTCACCGTGGATGCGGGTTCAGCTGAAAGCAGGGCCAGGCTCTGAGAGGCACACCTTCCCTTTCATTCCCTCACTCATCCTCCTCTCTTTGGGTTCACGATGCAGAGAGCACCTGCTCCAGGAGGGAAGAGAATCAACAAGGGGCACGGATTGGACCATTTTCCCTCTAAGACCTCAGTTTAGTTGCTTTGCTCATAGCAGTTAGAATTTAAAAGGCAGTTTTTGATGACATTATGCTGCAGTACCACTGTTAAACCTGACTTCCCTCACATCTGGAACTTTTCAAGGCTCACACGTATTTGACCCCTGGTGAGCGAGGAATTTGTGCAGTGGGCAGCTGTGCTGCAGCGACCTCCCCAGGGGGGACAGCCACCCTCAAGCTCACTGGCCCAGGTCAGCTTTCTGCGCCACTCTGCGGGCAGTGGGAGCCTGGGCGGGGAGGCGGCTTCCGGGTCCTGATGATGCTGGGGAGGCGAGAGGAGGGCCGCATATTTAGCCTGAGACCCTTCACATTTCTATCTGGATGTATTTTTCATATATTTTCCTTGTGGTTACCATGCAGTTAAAATTTAACACCCTAAATATGTAGCAGTCATTTCTGATTTGATACCAGCTTGACTTCAGTAGCAGGCACATACACTGTTCCTACAGTATCCCCGTGCCCTCCCACCTTCTTTTGTACTTGTTACAGATTCTGTCTTTGTACATTGTATGGCCAAACCCATAGATTTATCACTACTTTTAAAAATCATACTTTTTAATTGTAGAATATAACATACATACATAGAAGTGATAACCTTCCAAGTGCAATTTAACATGTAGTTAGAGAGAAAATTTCAAAGAAATTATGGGTTACAGTTCCACGGTTTCAGTTATTTCCTTATTGTGAAATATGACATATATACAAAAAGGTATGGCTTTCAAATGATAACTTAACAAGTAAATAAAGGACAAATTTCAAAGAACGCTATGTGTTACAGTTCCACCATTTTAATTCTTTCCTTTTAGCTATTCTAACACCCTAGCAACTAAGTAAAAGAAAATTATATAAAGATTCAGTATTCATAATCCTTTGTTAAATTCCATCTTGTCTGTTGCTACCCCTTCCTCTAGTTTAATCGCTTTCC
>PVKY010010184.1:0-12792 GCA_004027775.1 Bradypus variegatus
TCTTTTAGCAATTTCTTATAGTTTTCTGTGTAAAGGTCTTTTGTGTCCTTGGTTAAGTTTATTCCTAAATATTTGATTCTTTTGGTTGCTATTGTAAATGGGAATTTTTTCTTGATTTCCTCCTCTTGTTGCACATTACTTGTGTATAGGAACACTACAGATTTTTGCGTGTTGATCTTGTAGCCTGCTACCTTGCTGTGCTAGCCAGCGGTCCATCAATTTTATTGATTTTCTCAAAGAAGTGACTTCTGGTTTTGTTGATTCTCTCTATTGTTTTCCTGTTCTCAATTGCATTTATTTCTGCTCTAATCTTTGTGATTTCTTCCCTTCTGCTTGTTTTGGGGTTAGTTTGCTGTTCTTTCTCTAATTCCTCCAGGTGAACAGTTAGCTCTTCAATTTTTGCTCTCTCTTATCTTTTAATATAGGCATTTAGGGCAATAAGTTTCCCTCTTAGCACTGCCTTTGCTGCATCCCATAAGTTTTGATAAGTTCTGTTTTCATTGTCATTTGCCTCAAGGTATTTACTTATTTCTCTTGTAATTTCTTCTTTTACCCACTGGTTTTCTAAGAGGGTGCTGTTTAGCCTCCATATGTTTGTGAATTTTATGACCTTCTGCCTTTTATTTATTTCCAGCTTCATTCCATTGTGGTCTGAGAAAGTGTTTTGTATAATATCAGTATTTTTAAATTTGTTGAGACTTGCTTTGTGCCCCAACATATGGTCTATCCTAGAGAATGTTCCATGAGCACTTGAGAAAAAAGTGTATGCTGCTGTTGTTGGATGTAGTGTTCTATAAACGTCTGTCAAGTCTAGTTCATTTATCATACTATTCAACATCTCTGTTTCTTTAGTGATCCTCTGTCTAGATGTTCTGTCCATTGATGTGAGTGGTGTATTGAAGTCTCCAACTATTATTGTAGATGTATCTATTTCTCCTTTCAGTGATCGTAGTGTTTGCGTCATGAATTTTGGGGCATTCTGGTTTGGTGCATAAATATTTATGATTGTTATGTTTTCTTGATGAATTGACCCTTTTATTAATATTTAGTGTCCTTCTTTGTCTCTTTTAATTGTTTTACTTTTAAAGTCTAATTTGTCTGATATTAATATAGCTACTCCTGCTTTTCTCTGGTTGTTGTTTGCATGAAATATCTTTTTCCGACCTTTCACTTTCAGTCTATTTTTGTCCTTGTGTCTAAAGTGAGTTTCTTGTAGACAGCATATAGATGGGTCCTGTTTTTTAATCCACTCTGCCAGTCTGTGTCTTTTTATTGGGGAGTTCAATCCATTTACATTTAATGTTATTACTGTAAGGGCAGTACTTTCTACTACCATTTTGTGTTTTGGAATTTATATGTCATATCTTATTTTTTCCTCTCTTTTTACCTTTCCTGATAAACTTCATTTCTGCACTCTTCTCCAACTCTCTCTCTCTTGCCTTTTCCTGTCAGCCTGTAGCACTCCCTTTAGTATTTCTTGTAATGGTGGTCTCTTACTCACAAACTCTCTCAATGTCTGTTTGTCTGAAAATGTTTTAATCTCTCCCTCATTTTTGAAGGAAAGTTTTGCTGGATATAGAATTCTTGGTTGGCAGTTTTTCTCTTTCAGTATCTTAAATACATCATGCCACTGTCTTCTGGCCTCCATGCTTTCTGCAGAGAAATCTGTACACAGTCTTATCGACTTTCCCTTGTATGTGATAGATCGCTTTTCTCTTACTGCTTTCAGAATCCTCTCTTTGTCTTTGACATTGGATAATCTGACCAGTAAGTGTCTTGGAGTAGGTCTATTGGGATCTATTCTATTTGGGGTACGTTGTACTTCTTGAATCTCTAATTTTCTGACTTTTATAAGAGTTGGGAAATTATCAGTGAATATGTCTTCTGTTATTCCTTCTGCCCCCTTTCCCCTCTCTTCTCCTTCTGGAATACCCATAACGTATATTTGTACGTTTCATGTTGTCACTCATCTCCCTAAGACCCTCCTCATATTTTTCCATTTTTTTTGCCATCTGTTCTTTTGCGTGCATGAATTTGAATGATGTGTCTTCCAGTTCACTTATCCTTTCCTCTGCCTGTTCAAATCTACTGTTGTGTCCTTCCATTGTGTTTTTCATCTCCTCCATTGTGGACTTCATTCCCATGAGTTCTGCCATTTGTTTTTTTTAAGTTTATGAATTCTTCTTTATGGTCATCCAGTGTCTTCTTTATATCCTTCAGCTCTTTTGCTAGATCTTCCTTATCTTCTTTCATTTCACTGAATTTATTTAGTATTAGTTGCCTCAATTCCTGTATCTCATTTGAGCTATTAGTTTGTTCCTTTGGCAGGTCCGTGTTTTCGTGTTTCCTGGTATGGCTTGTTATCTTAAGTTGTCTAGGCCTCTGATTTTCTTGATTAGTTTATTTTGGAGCTTGTTTTCTGTTTTACCTAGGGGTTTTCTTGTTGATTAGCTTTGTTCTCTGGCTTCTGTTATTCAATTCAACTTATTCTAGACCTCTAACTTGGGTTCTATTTAGTTGATCAAAATTTTTTCCCTCTTGTTTTTTCTGTTTCTTGCTCTGCTCTATGTAGCCTTTTTGTGAATGGGTCTCCTCAGATATGGTCGATCCTAGTCAGATTTTCCCTGTCTAGTGAGGCCCAGGTCTCGTTGGGAGTGTATGGAGTTTTCAATGTTCGCTGCATTCTCGGCTTTTCCTCCAATTCCAAACTTGCATCCGATGTGTGGCTGGTTACTGGACACCCCGAAAACTCTGTTTCATATAGTTCTTGGGTAGTTGCCAGCTGCTCTGGGCTCCATCCCCAGTGGCCGTGGTGGCTTCTCCGCGGGGCTCCAGCGGCGCAGGCGGTGCAGGCCTGGTGGCGGCGGCGACCACCCTAAAGCCTCAGCACTGGGGCAGCGAGCGCCCACTCACCTCTGGCGCCACGGGCTCAGGTCCCGGTGCCGGCAGCGGTGGCAGCTCCTCCGCGGGGCTCCAGCGGCGCAGGCCTGTTGGCGGCGGCGACCACCCGAATACCTCGGGGGTACTTTGGCGGCGAGCGCCCACTCACCTCCGGCGCCACGGGCTCAGTTCCCAGCCTCCATGGGGCTCCAGCAGCGCAGGCGGTGCGGGCCTGGTCACGGCGGCGACCACCCGAAAGCCTCGGGGGCGCTCGGGCGGCGAACACCCACTCACCTCCTGCGCCACGGCCCCAGGTCCCGGTGCAGGCGGCGGTGGCGGCTCCTCCGTGGGGCTCCAGCGGCGCAGGCAGTGCGGGCCTGGTGGCGACGGCCTGGAAGCCCGGGCAGGCCTTGCCCAAAGCCTCGGCGTCCCCGGGCGTCTCTGATGCTTTTTTTAAGTTTTTTTTAAATTTTTTTTATAAACCTTGTAAATTTATGAAATCATAACATCTATTAGCTTGTGCAGGTTAACCTCTATTCATACAAAATGCCAGCAGGTTTTGGTTGGCACACTACAACTAATGTACCAAATCTGACCAACTCTTTGTGTAAATAAAGTTTTATTAGAACACAGCCATGCTCAATCATTTACGTATTTTCTACATCTTCTTTCAAGGTGCAATGGCAGAGATTAGTGGTTTGTGCAAAGACCATACGGGCCTTAAAGCCTAAAATATTAGCCACTTGGCCCTAACAGAAAATG
This sequence comes from Bradypus variegatus, assembly GCA_004027775.1. Taxonomy (NCBI): domain Eukaryota; kingdom Metazoa; phylum Chordata; class Mammalia; order Pilosa; family Bradypodidae; genus Bradypus; species Bradypus variegatus. Next base: position 3,643 of record PVKY010010184.1, read on the forward strand.
TTTGCTGCCCCTTGTTATAGAATAAGAAACTTAAGAACTTACTGACAAAATGTAATGCATGGAACTTTGTATCCTGATTTGAACAAACCTAACATAAGAGGCATTTTTAAGATAGGAAAACCTGAACTTGGGCTGATTTCAGCACAATAGTGTGGGGAGAAATAGACAGAACAGAATTGGCCAAGTATTTGAAATTATCATATCCATGGGTTATCTTATACTATTCATTTTCCTTTATCTATGTTTGAAAATTTCATATATTAAGAACACTAATACCTGGTCTATTGTATGTTATTGATCTCTATCTTTTTTTTTTGCCTTTGTAACATTTGATGGAGGTATATTACAATGTTATTGTTGACCTTAGACTTGAGTTTGCTTTGATTATGTTTTTTTCCAAATACCATCCCTTTTTCACCTCTCTACATGGTTGGCAATCATTTGCTTTCCCACATGCAAAAACATTTTTATATTTGTATATTTAGTAACAGTCATTGGCCACTCCAATCTTTGCCACATTATACAGTCCCAGTCTTTATCATCTATCTTTACCTCCAGTGTCATACATTTTTTTTGAAATCAATTTTATTATGTTCACATACTTTACAGTCCATCCAGAGTATACAATCAGTGGCTCATGATATCATCACATGGTTGTACATTCATCACCACAATTTTAGAACATTTTCATTACTCCAGGGAGAGAAAAAAAAGAAAAAGGAAAAATATGAGAAAACCCAAAACGTCCCATACCCTTTATCCATCCCCTCCCCCCAATCATTGATACCTGGCATTGGTGTGATACATGTTATATTAATGAAAAGTATTAAGATATTACTGTTAACTATAGTCCATAGTTTGCAGTAGGTGCATTTTTCCCCCCATATATTATTAACTCCTTGTAATAGATTCATTGATTTGTTCTAGTTCATGGAAGAAACTTTTTGCGTTTGGCTGTTAATCTCAGTAATTGTTCCACAAGATTTACTGAATTATGTAGTCCCATGTTTTAATCTCTGGCTTTCCTTCTGGTGACATGAGTCTGAACTTCCCCTATCAGGCACATTCACACACAATTCAGCACTGCTAGTTAGACTGACAATAATGTGCTACCAGGACCTCTATCCATTTCCACTCTTTTAAATTCAACCTAGTTAAAAATTGTGCACAACTTAAGCAACTGCTCCTCATTCTCTAGCCTCAGTCTATCTCCTGGTAACCTATATTCTAGATTCTACTTCTGTGAATTTACAACTGATGTATTTTGGATACTTATTCCTTTTAATATAAAAAAGTACATTTTCTGGAAATATCTAGGATCCTCTTTTTTATCCCTAGCTGAAATTTCAGTGATGTGCTTGAATGCAGATCCCTTTAAATTGAATGTTCTGTGTACTTAATGGTCCTGCTCAGTATGAAGGCTCATGATGTGTAATCTGGGATGGTTTCTTGTATTCATTCTTTGAAAATTTCTTGCTTTCAGTTTTCTCCACACTTTCTCTGGAACTCCTTTAGTAGATGTTGAACTTTCTGGATTCCTCCACTCATTTTTCCAATCACCACTCCTTTCTTTCCTTCCTTTACTCCTTCTTTCCTTCTCTCTCTTCTTAGACTTTTATTCTCCACTCTTGAATTCTGAAGGTAAATATCAAGTTGCTTATTTCCAAAAGCACTGCTTTATGGGACCTTGTCAATCCTTCATTCATATAATTATCTTCTCCCAGCTTTCTATGACATTAATGATAGTAATGATAGTAAAGATAGTTTGAATGTGCTGTTCTATTCCTTGCCTTGTTTCCATTTCCCCAGTTGTTTTGGACTGTTTTAATCTTTCATGTTATGGCTTTTCTCAAATATTTGGTGATCCTTAGCTGAACATTAATATTTAACATTGAGATATTAGAAAAGTTATTGTAACCTCTGTGTATTTTTGGAGCTTTTAAAGTGGTGGGCTTTACTATCAGGAAATCAGTCAGGGATCTAGGGGTTTCTTTCAGATGACTCTGAATGTCAGTGTCTAACTTTTCTAATGATTTTCTCATTTTTTCAGAAAACAATCCTATCATCTGACACCTTGTAAACCCTAGCATGCTTGGAGTTCAGCAGTAGAAAGGAGTTGGGGCCCTATTCAGTATATAAATATTTACTTATCCCTTTCTTTTCAGTATGGTACCTCTCATTTACTTTGCCTGCGATCATTAAATTTGGAGCCTCATGGTTTTACTTTGTCTTGATAATAAACCTCCCATTTCCTTTCAGGATAATGTAATGGCTAGAATAGTTGGGGCATCAGCTGCTCCTTCTACAGCCATTCCATAAGCCCCACCCTTCACTCTCACCCAGTCTCTCCAGTTACAGAACCTTTCTGTTGACTTCTATGGCAAAAATTACCTTGCTTCTGGTTAGCATTCTCATCTGATAGCTCTTTATTTAAGTCTCTTCATTCTGTTGTTAATTTACAGTCCTCTATTTGTTTTCAATCCAAAAATTTCCTAATGCCTTTCATCTACTGATGTCCCCTCAACCTTTTCATTTTTATGAATACATATATGCCTCCCTCCACCCTTTACTGTTATTTTAATGGAGTTTCAGGAAAGTATAGAAATAGGTACATGGGTTCAATATACCTTGTTAAAAATACATCCTCCTTGATAATTCTATTCATTTTAGTTCTTGCCCTCTCATCCTAGGTGGATTCTTCCAATATTTTGTGTTTGTTTTTTCATCCTGTTTGCCACCTGTTTTTTATGTTTTATTTTACTACTAGTTGATGAAGTGCACCACATTGCATTTTAGAACAATTAAAGCTACAGGTGCCCATGAATTTCATTTGCATATAAGCTTTCTTTTATGGTAGGAGACAAGGCTTGAAATAGTCTACAGTAGCAGATTTCTGAAATTTTATTAATAAAAGTGGAAAAATTTACAGGTAGTGGTTGTGATGATGTTGATGATAGCAAATTTGCTGGATACTTACTACATGCCAGCCACTAAGTACTTTATGCTTACTAACTCTTTCAAATCATTTTTGTTGTTGTTGTTATTCTCTCTTTTAGAAGAAGCCTGGTAATTTTTATAAGCAGATGAAGATGCACCATGAAAGACTTGTAAGTGAAATTTCAGCCTTCACCATTAAAATACAGACTGACAGAAAAGTCAGAAAATCTAAAAAACAAAGTTTCCTCTGGGCATGATACTGATTCTTCAAGACTACACCTCTATGTATGGACTCAGTTTGGAAGCAATTGTAATATAATTTATACTTCAATATGAGAAAAACTGTGTAAGAAAGGACCATTATGAATATAAGAATATTTTGTTCCTTTTTGTAATCATCTCATCTCAGGGTTATTGATATAAGAAAAGTCTTCCATCGTAAATTCGGCTTTGTTAGATATCTGAGCATTAATACCGGAGTTTTCATGAAAAATTCTTCTTAATAGATACTGGGGAAGTCTAGTAAGAGAAAAACCCTGAGCATGATAGAAATGTTGGAAAGCCTTCAGCCCGAATCAGATGTTCTTCAGCATGAACAGATTCATACTGGAGAGAAAACTTACGAATGTAATAAATGTGGAAAAACCTTTACCCTGAAGCAAAACTTCATTGAGCATGAGAAAATACATACTGGAGAGAAATCACATGAATGTTCTGAATGTGGTAAAGTATTCTCTCGAATCTCATCCCTTACTCTACATTTGAGAAGTCATACAGGGAAGAAACCATATAAATGTAATAAATGTGGAAAAGTCTTCAGCCAGAAGGAAAACTTCCTTTCGCACCAGAAACATCATTCAGGAGAGAAATTTTATGAATGTGGGAAAGCGTCTAGTCAGATATCAAGCCTCATTAGACACCAGAAAAATCATAATGGAAAGAAATGCTGTGCTTGTAAGCACTGTGGGAAAGCCTTCAGTGGCAAATCATATCTTGCTGAGCATGAAAAAATTCATACAGGAGAGAAGCCTTTTGAATGTTACCAATGTGGAAAAGCCTTCAGCCAGAAGCAATACCTTGTTAAACATCAGAACATTCATAGTGGAAAGAAACCCTTTCAGTGTAATGAATGTGGAAAAGCCTTTAGCCAGAAGGAAAATCTCATTATCCACCAACGAATCCATACTGGAGAAAAGCCTTATGAATGTAAAGTATGTGGGAAAGCTTTCATTCAGAAGTCAAGCCTCATTAGGCATCAGAGAAGTCACACTGGGGAGAAACCCTATACATGTAAGGAATGTGGGAAAGCCTTCAGTGGCAAATCAAATCTCACTGAGCATGAGAAAATTCATATTGGAGAGAAACCCTATAAATGTAATGAATGTGGAACAATCTTTAGGCAGAAGCAGTACCTCATTAAACATCACAATATTCATACAGGAGAGAAACCCTATGAATGTAATAAGTGTGGGAAAGCCTTTTCTCGAATCACTTCACTTATTGTACATGTGAGAATTCATACAGGTGATAAGCCTTATGAATGTAAAATATGTGGGAAAGCATTCTGCCAAAGCTCATCTCTTACTGTGCATATGAGAAGTCACACAGGTGAGAAACCGTATGGTTGTAATGAATGTGGGAAAGCCTTCTCTCAGTTCTCAACCCTTGCTCTACATATGAGAATCCATACAGGTGAAAAACCATATCAGTGTGGTGAATGTGGGAAAGCTTTTAGCCAAAAGTCACACCATATTAGACACCAGAGAATTCATACTCATTAAAACTCTGAACACCTTGAATTTAGCAACACTTCACAATTCATACTTACCACACAAAAATTAATTGTACAGCCAAGTGACATGAATGGAGAAAATCTTACAGCAGCAACTCAAAACTTAAAATACAAGATTTTTAATAAGAAGAAATACCATAGTATAGTGAAAACTTGTGCTCCCAGAACTCCCACAACAAACATCGTTAATGCTTTTCTTTAGGAGCATTCCAATTAAAGTCAGCATCCAGTCATGGGCACTGCTACCCTGCTATGAATCAACATGGTCCTGGAAGGCCTACCCAATGCAATAAGACAAAGATATAAGTTTAAGGATTTGAAATTAAGAGACATAATTGTTTTTTAAACTATATGATTTGCTATGTATATTATAGTAAAGCTATAGTCAAAGTCATTTGCTCTTGAGGTAGTTGTAGATAGTAGAAATTGGAACAGAAGAATGACTCCAGAAATATAGACATGCATTTATGGGAAATTGATATTTGGCATCACAAATTAGTAGGGAAATCATGGATGACTCAAAAAATGATTAACTTCTCATATGGAAAAATAATTGCCATCACCATATATTAAAACATTTCTTACAAATTCCAAAGGTATCGAAGATTAGAATGCAAAAACCAAAACTGTAAAGTAATATTAGTTTTTCACAGGAGAATGTTTTTAAAACCTTGAGGTAGGAAAGAATTTCTAAAATAGATTCCTGAATATCCAGTTTCCAGTCTTGAGTATGGATACACAAACCCAAGAAACTGACCCAGGTACCTAGAGAGCCTTAGTCATTGCAGCATGAATTATAGTAGCAAAAATTGGATACAAATGTCTGTCACTTGTGAAATGGGTGAATACCATGTCATAGTCACACAGTAGAATATTCTCTAGCAGTTAAGTACACCTAGTTAAATATGTTAATAGAAGATCTGAAAAATCATATTGAGTGGGAAAAATGAAGATAAAATAATGAATATATTATATGAATTTGAGTAAGGTTAACACTAATCAAGTACTAAGCATTGGTATGGATAGGCAGTTTTATGTAAAATTATAAGAATGGGTTAGAAGATTATACACACACCAAAAGTAGTTGCCGCTAGGAAGAAGAGAGGTAGAAGGGAAATAGGACCAAGTGTGGTAACTAAAGAATACTATATCTAAATGTCAGATTCCAAATAGACAAAATGTTGATTAATTCTGGGTTGAGGTAATATAGGAATTTACCCATTATTTGTGCAATTTTCTTAAATTTCTGAAAATTAAAAAGGTGAGGATAGTGGGGAAGCTGAACATGTAGTACATGTTATAGTGGACTCACATTCCCAGTCAAATAATAATATCTTTATAGAAAATATTTCTAAAATCATCTTTATTAAATATGAATTTTTTTTTAAATTGAGGTGTCAGCTTAATATTTAAATTTACTTTTATATGCCACTTCACCAATGTATTGGGCATGATCTTTTCTCAGAAGTAACAGCATGATTTTGCAACCGATTGGTTGGTTCACATACTTATAAGGATAGCATTAAGTAATAATACCTGTACAGACTTGGTGGAGAAAATTAGTTTTTTCCTGAAACATCAGAAAATTTAAGTGTCCACATAACCAGTATTGGCATTAGAAGCTAGAGAGTTTTAAAATGTGGAAACCATGTTACTTTAAAATTTTTTTATTTGCCACTGAGTAAAACAACTCTTGGAATTCAGTTTCAGTTTTAACCTATACAATATATTTTTTTCTCTTCTCTCAGACACAACACCACTCTCCACCCCTGTACTTGCCTGCTCTCTCCCTTCCTTCTCTTATTTATATTGGGGAAAATGGTGCTGAAACGGGAGGTCTCTAGATAGTGTTATCTTTGAAGCAAATATTTGCAAGGATTTTTTGTTACTTGATCCCTTTCCACAATATAACTTGACATATAGAAAGCTCTTAGTGTTTTTATAAAAGACAGTGAAAATGAGAATACAGCATAAACCTGATACATATATATTAAATATCTCAAAATTTCTCTTAAAATCAAAATAATGAAATAGCAATGTAACTATCACACTACCATTTGTTACTAATATTTTTGAAGGTTGTTTGTGAATATGATTATAAGTGGCAGGGGTCAATTTTCTGAGGTAACATACCCAAGCAATATACTGGTATATCTGCATGAACTAAACTATCTTTTACTTTCTTATATTCCTCATGTTGCTTTACTTAAGCCTTCTCTCATTCCTTAAGTGTTCTACCTTGTACTTGTGCAGCTTTAGAATCACCAGGGCCACTAAACACAGCTCAGTTTCACACCAAACCAGGAGGACTACTTTTGGGTACCTTGAATTGGGCAGGGTCCAAGATCCAACAACAAGGGTGATTGTGATGTTCAGGTAGAATAAAATGAGCAATCACTGCCCAACTTTCTGTTATGTGACATAAATTATTCAGTTATTCCCATATTGATTCACATTGTTGCTAGTTGTTTGCCACCACAAACAGCACTGCAATAAATATCTTTATGATCGGTCCTTAAATTTTCAGGTTTTATTTCTGTGGGATAGATTACAGGCAAGAGATTGCTGAATCTAAGGATATACACCATTTTAAATTTTAATAGATGCCAGAGTGTTTCCCAAAAGATTTAAGACTTAACATTTCTTCTATCCCAACAATAGATGGTATTATCATAAAATTTGTCCTTATCTGAAGAGTATAAACTTCATTTCCTCCTAGATTTGCTTCTTTATGGATTTTCACGTTGTTAGGATTTTCACATTGTATAGGATTACTTATCTTCTTGTAAGTTTTGAAGAACTCTTCATATATTAAGATTTTAGCAGTTTTCTAGTACATAAAAATGTTTTTTTTTCCGTAACAATTTTTCTTAAATTTCTGCATAACTAAATAATCTTAATGTTTTCTATACTTCTGCATTGGATAAGATCGTTTTACCTCTAGGTTGTACATGTAATCACTTCAGTTTTCTTGCCAGTTTATTGTCTCCTTTTTCATAAGTAAATATGTAATCTATTTGGAATTTAATTTTGAATATTATGCAAGAAGAGGGTTCAGTTATTTTCTTCCAGTGGGTTTGCAGTTGTACAAGCATCATTTTAAAAAATAATCCATCTGTTCAGCAGTCAGTCCCACAGCACTATCAGTCTATATATTGACCAACAAAAAACAGAATAGGCTTTAACCAGACATCAGGTTTATTTACCTTTATTTATACATTTATCACCTTCATACATTTTCATCAGATAATCCTGCAACTACCCAAGTACATTCTACAGTCGTGTCCCCCACCACCACCAAACACACACACACCACACACACCTCATGGGGGAGAAGGGATCAAAATGGGTGTGGTTCACCTCAACACTGTTAAACTAACATTCTCATCCAGGACATCTTGCAATAATTATGTAGATTGCCCCAAATCTTACAAGTTATAAATTGCCACAAATCCACCTATTTTCTAGGACCACCATCGCATAGAACACATTTGTAAAAAATACAGCAGATGTCCATTTTAGTACAGGGAAGCCACTGCCTATCCCAAGTACCAAGACTTTATAATGGCCTAGTCATATAGGCTCTCAATGGCCACATGCCAGCTCAGCTTTCCCAGGCAAGGTGTAGGGATTTACAGTGGTATATTTCCAGGGAATAGTGCTGTAGGAAGGCAAGTTCAAGGTCGTCTTAGGCATGAGTCATTGCAAAAGGCCTGCTGTTAATCTTTTACAGATACCGTCCTTTTCCTATTCATCTGAAGGTTTACCTTGTAATCCTGTACCCATACCATCCATTTCTCATTCAACTGAAACTGCCATGTTTATATCAAGATTTACTACTTAAATTCATACATGTATGATGGGGATAAACCTCATTTGCTCTTATATTTGCTTCATCATGAATTTTCATATTTATAAGAAAGACCGAGATATATTTCTGTATTCTTGTTTCACTGATCATATTAATTAATAATATTAACTTTCTCACTAACTTTATTGTATTTTAATATTTCATAATAAGGCAAGTTCCTTGGTGTATTTTAGTTTCATTGGCTAATTTCAGTTCATTTTTTTCCATGTAAATTGAGATAATTCTTTCAAATCACAAGAAGCTTTCTGTATTATAATTGGAATTGCATTAAATGTATACATTTATTTTGGGAAAATTGACATCTGTGATATTGAGACTTTCTGCTCCAGAACATTTGCGTTTGTTCCCTCTTTAATACAATTATATTCAAGAAAGGCTTAATTTTAGTTGGGTAAATAAAAATGATCTAATTCTTCCTTAACTCTGTTCCAGTCAGGTACTTTTGAGGTACTTACTAGGTTTTCACAATCACACTATCACCTCTTGCAATCTACATTATTATATAATCATCTTCAGGAGTCCAGACTGCTGGGTTGGAGTTTGATAGTTT
>PVKY010010185.1:0-12790 GCA_004027775.1 Bradypus variegatus
CAGATATCCTGGACTGGGTGCAAGAGCAGCCAGTAACCAGGAAACAGATGTAGACAAAAGTCAAGTCCCAAGGAAAGCTTGCTTTCTCTAACCAAAGGACCAGGAAAGGGGCAGTCTAGCAAGACGAAACTTTCCAACATTGATCTCTGTATTCCAACCAAACACCACAGAAAAAACTGCAGTCCCAACCTGTACCAGTTTGAGTGTATTGTGTCCCCTCAAATGCCATTGTCTTTGATGCAGTCTTGTGGGGCAGATGTTTTAGTGCTGATTGGACTGGAATCTTTTGGATGTTTCCATGGAGATGTGACCCACCAAGCTGTGGGTGATGGCTCTGATGGGATGGTTTCCGTGGGGGCATGGCCCCGCCCATTCAGCATGGGCCTTGATTACTGGAGCACTATGTAGGCTCGGACAGGGGAAGCGGGCTTGCTATAGCCAAGAGGGACACTTTGAAGAAGGCACAGGAACTGAGAGAGGAGCTGCAGATGAGAGACAGTTTGAAGATGGCCATTGAAAGCAGACTTGTTCCAGAGAAGCTAAGAGAGGAAAAATGCCCCAAGAGCAACTAGGAGTGACATTTCTGAGGAAATGCAGCCTAGAGTGGAACGTCTTGGGAGAAAGCCATTTTGAAACTAGAACTCCAGAGCAGACGCCAGCCACATGCCTTCCCAGCTAACAGAGGTTTTCCAGACACCATCGGCCATCCTCCAGTGAAGGTAACTGATTGTTGATGCATTACCTTGGACACTTTATGGCGTTAAGACTGTAACTGTGTAAACAAATAAACCCTGTTTTATAAAAGCCAGTCCATTTCTGGTATTTTGCATTCCAACAGCATTAGCAAATTAGAACACAACCCCTTCAGCAAATGCCTAGACTTCCACCCTTTCCAAGCAGCTCTCCTCCAGAAAACACAAATTACTAATATCAGAAATTAAATAGGGGACATTCCAACTTATCCCATGGACATTAGAAGGATAATAAGGGAGGAACTATGGACAGCTCTATGCTCACAAACTTAAGATGGAATGGACCAATTACTTGGAAGACTCAATCTATCAAAACTCACACAAGGAGAAAAAGATAATGTGAACAGACTTATATATATAAAGAAATTGTATCAATAACGAACAGCTTTCCAAAACAGAAAGCACCAGACCCAAATGGTTTCACTGGTGAATTCTAACAAACATTTAAAGAAGAAATTATATAAATTCTCCACAATTTCTCAGAAAACAGAAGTAGAGAGCACAAAAAAAACAGACAAACACATTACTGGGAAGGAAAATTACAGACCAGTATCTCTCATGAACATAGATACAAAAATAATCAACAAAATATCAGCAAATCAAATCCAAAAATGTATAAAAAGAACCATACACCACGACCAAGTGGGATATTATTCAGGTATGCAAGGCTGGTTCAACACTTGAAAATCAATTATTGTTATATACTATATCATCAGGCTAAAGAAGAAAAATCATATGATCATATCAATAGATGCAGAAAAGTATTTTACAAAATCCAACACCCATTCTTGATAAAAATTCCCAGCAACTAGGATTAGAGGGGAACTTCCTCATCTTTGATAAGGAACATCTACAGAAAAACTTACAGCTAAAATCATACTTGATGAGAAACTGGATGTTTTTTCCCTAAGATCAGGAACAAGACAGGATATCCACTCCTGTTAAACACCACAATGGAAGTCCTAGCTAATGCAATAAGACCAAAAATGCAGGATACAATGTTAATACACAAAAGTCAATCCTATACCACCAACGAAAAGCTGCAATTTGAAAATAAAAATATAATGCCATTTACATTAGCACCAAAAACATGAAATACTTAAATATAAACATAACAAAATATGTACAACATCTATATGAGGAAGCCTACAAAATTCTGATGAAAGAAATTAAAGCTCTAAATAAATGGACAGAGACTCCATGTTCACATATAGGAAGACTTAATATTATTACAATGTCAATTCTTTCTAATTTGATTTATAGGTTCAATAAAATCCCAATCAAGAGCCCAGCAAGTTATTTAATTGATAGAGACAAAGTGATTTTAAAGTTTATATGGAGAGGCAAGCCAAGACAATACTGAAGAAGAATAAAATCAGAGGACTGATGCTACCTGACTTTAAGACTTCCTATAAAACTGTAGTGATCAAGACAGTATGGTACTGGCGAAAGAATAAATGAATAGATCAATAAAACAGAACAGAGAGGCCAAAAATGGGTCCAAAGAAACATCAGTCAACTGTTTTTTGACAAAGGAGCAAAAACTATTCTACGGCAAAAGGATAGCGTTCTCAATAAATGGTGCTGAAACTCCTAGACATCCATGCAAAAAATGAATCTAGACACAGATAGACCTTACACCTTTCACAAAAAATACTTTAAAATGGAATACAAACCTACGAGTAAAATGTAAAACTAGACAACTTCTAGAACGTAACACTGGGGAAAATATAGGTGACCCTGAGTTTAGCGATGGCTTTTAAAATACAACACTCAAAGCAAAATCCCCAAAAGGAAATACTGATAAGTTGGACATCAATAAAATTAAAATTTTCTGCTCTGTAAAAGATACTGTTTAGAAAATGAAAAGATGAGCCACAGATTAGGAGAAGATATTCACAAAATATCTGATGTTGGTATCAGACATCTGATAGTGATATAGAACTTGTATCCAAAAGATTCAAAGAAATCTCGAAACTCAACAATAAGAAAACAAACAGCCCATTTACAAAATGGGCAAAATATATGAACAGACAACTCATTAAAGAAGATATACAGATGACAAATAAGCATATGAAAAGATGCTCAACATCCTATGTCATTAGGGAATTGCACATTAAAACAATAATGAGATACCACTACACACTGATAAAAATGGTTAAAATTCAAAACACTGGCAACCCCAAATGCTGGTCAGGATTTGGACCAACAAGAACCCCCATTCAATGCTAATGGAGATGCAAAATGTACAGCCATTTTGGAAGACTGTATGGAAGTTTCTTACAAAACTAAACATAGGCTTAATATATTATACAGAAATCACACTTCTATGTATTTACACAAATAAGTTGGGTAAATACACAAAACCTGCCCATGAATGTTTACAGAGCCAAAGTTGGAAGCAGCCAATATGTCCTTCAACAGGTGAATGGCTAAACTGTAATGGCATATTATTCAGTGATAAAAAAGGAACAAGCTGTCAAACTTTGAAAAGATAAGGAGGAAGCTTAAATGCTTAAGTAAAAGAAGCAAGTCTTGCAAAACTACATACTTCATGATTCCAATGATATGACCTTCTGAAAAAGACAAAATACAGAGGCAAAGGCTCAGAGGAAGGGGAGAAGGATGAATGGGTAGGACACAGGGCAGTTTGGGGGCAGTGAAACTATTCTGTACGATACAGTAAATGTGTAATTATAAATGCACATTATGAATGTGTCAAAACCCACAGACTGTACAACACAAAGACTGAATCCTAATATAAACTATGGACTTTAGTTAATAATAATGTATCAATAGAGGTTCATCATTTGTAATAAATGCACCACACTAATGCAAGGTGTGAATAACAAACTGGGGGTGGGGGAATATAGGAACTCTATGTACTTTCTGCCCACTTTCTCTGTAAACTTAAAACTGCAATGAAAACTAAAGTCTACTAAACAACACAAAACAAACATCAACGGATGTGCTCAAAAGCAGAATGGAGAAGACAGAGGAAAGAATTAGTGAACTTGAAGACAGAACAATTGAATGCACCCAATCTGAATAACGGAGACAAAAAAGACAGGGGGAGAAAAGAGAACAAAGCCTTAAGGACACATGGAACTGAAAGAAAAGACTGAACATTCATGTCATCAGAGTGCCAGAGGAGAGGAGAAAGAGTGGACCTGAAAAATTATTTGTAGAAATTGGCAAAAGACATATAAACCTATAGTGCCAATAATCTGAGTAAATCACAAAAAGAGTAAATCCAAAGAAATCCACACAAAAGCCCTTCACATCCAAAATTCTGAAAACTAAAAATGAAGAAAAAGTCTTGAAAGTAGTGAGAAACAACACCTTACCTATAGGGAAAAACAATTAGAATGACAGCAGACTTTCATTCTGAAACCTTGGAGGCCAGAAGGAAGTGGCACAATAAAATTTTTCAAGTCCTGTAAGAAAAGAACTGTCAACCCAGAATTCCACCTCCAACAAAAATGTCCTTCAGGAATGAAGGGAAATCAAGACATTATCAGAGGAAGAAAAACAAGGGAATTTGTCATTAGCAGACCCACCTTTAAAGAATGGGTACTGGAAGTTCTCTCAACAGACAGGAAATGATAAAAGAAGGAATCTCAGAACATCAGGAAAGAATGAAGAACAATGGAAAGAGTAAAAATTTGAGTAAATACAACAGACTTTCCTTCTGCTCTTGAATTTTCTAAATTATGTTTGATGGTTGAAGCACAATTATAACAGTTTTATGTGTTTCAATTCAACAATATACTGAAGGTTCTAACCAGTGCAAAAAGGCAAGAAAAGGAAAATACAGACATCCAGATAGGATAGGAAAAGTAAAACTGCCTTTGTTTGCAGATGATGTCCTTTTGTAGATGGTCCCCTACAAAATCTACCAAACCTCTGGAATAAGCAGACCCAGCAAGGAGGCAGAATGTTAAAAAAAAATTGTATTTCCACATACTAGTAAAAGACAATCTGAAAATGAAATTAAGAAAACAATTCCATTTACTACATTATCACAAAATATAACATACTAAGGAATAGTTTTAACAGAAGAAGTCTAAGTTTGTACACTGAAACCTACAAAACATTGCTGAGAAAATAGAGAGGCATAATTCTATATTCAAGGATTGAAAGACTCAATTTTGTCAAAATGGCAAATATCCCCAAATAGAATAATCAAAGCAATTTCTATCAAAATCCCAGTGGGATCTTTTTTTTTTTGGTAGAAATTGACAAACTGACCCTAAAATATACATAGAAATACAAATAGAGAATAGCAAAAAGAAGAAAAAAATTGGAGAATTTACACTACCCAATTTCAAAATTTACTACAAAGGCACAGTAATCACAACTGGTATTGGTTCAAGGATAGGTGTTTACAGCAACGAAACAGAATTGAAAGTTCAGAAATATACCCTTACATTTGTGATCAACTGACTTGTGCCAAAGGTGCCAAGACAAATCATGAAGAAAGGACAATCTTTTCAACAAAGGATGCTGGTACAATTGGAGATCCACATGCATACCATAAAAGAACATTAAACGCAAAATGGATCACAGACTTGAATGTAGGAGCTCAAGTTTAAAACTTCTAGGAAAAAAACAGGAGAAAATATTTGTGACCTTGGGTTGGGCAAAGAGTTCTTAGATACCAGGCCAAAAGCATGATCCATAAAGGAAAAACTATTTTAATCTAAATTTGATCACAATTAAAAACTTCTGCACTTCAAAAGACACCATTAAGAAAAGGAAAAGACATGCCACAGACTGAGAAAAAAATGTATATCATGTATCTAATAAAGGACTTATATCCAAAATACACAAAACACTCTTATGACAAAATAATGAGGCAACTCAATTTTAAAATGGGCAAAAGATTTGAAAAGAAATTTCACCAAAAAGTAAGGTATAAGCACATGAAAAGATGCTCAACATCATTCATTACTCATTAGGGAAATGCAAATTTAAACCACAATGAGCTATCACTTCATACCCATTAGAATGGTTATAATATAAAAGACAGACAATATCAAGTGTTGACAAGGATGTGGAAAAACTGGGGAATGTGGAAAAACTGGAACCCTCATACACTGTTAGTATGAAAGGGTATGGTCACTTTGGAAAACAGGCAGTTTCCTAAAAAGTTAAACTTATCATACAACCTAATAATTCTACTCCTAGGAACCTACTGAAAAGAAATGAAAAAACATCCACATGAAGATATGTGAATGTTCACACAGCATTATTTATAATAACCCCAAACTGAAAACAATCCAAATGTCTACCAACTGCTAATGGAAAAACACAAAACGCAGTACATCTATACAACTGAATAGTATTCAGCAGTCAAAACCAATGGACTACTGATACACGCTACAACCTCAAAAATATTATGCTAAGTAGAAAAATCCAGGTGCAAAAAAACTACGTATTGTATGGTTTCATTTAAGTAAAATGTCTAGAAAAGGTAAATTTATAGTGACAGAAAGATCAGTGGGTTCCTAGCTAGGGGTGAGTTGGAAGCACCAATAAACTATAAACTGGCATAGGGGAAATTTGGAGGGTGAGAGAAATGTTCTACAAGTGATGACCGCATGCTGTAAATATTTATTAAAACTCACTGAATTGTACATCTAAAATGGGTGAATTTTATGGACTAACGTAATCACTTCCTGACTTCCCTTCTTCCACTCTCATTACCTAGAGTCACACTGGAACCAGAGCGATTCTTTAAAAATATAAATAAAACTGTAAATTTCTCCTGCTTTAATTCTTCCAGTGTACTGAAAATGAAATTCAAACCACAACTTAGAAGGTCCCGGGTGCCTACTCTCTAACCACATCTCATAACACTCTCTCTTGTCATCTTTCCCACAAAAAAACACATTAATCTAGTCCAAATCGTCAGTAGTGTCGCCGCTGAGAAATCCTGATTTAAATCAACCTTCTCTTGGAGACTTCCCTCCTTATTCCCTGTACCTATGGTCTACAAGAAAGTTTAAAACAAGGGTATGCATTCCCTGAGTTCTTCTCTAGCACGTTATTTTGCATCCCTTAACAAGCCTGTAAGATGCTCTGTAGGCAGCGCCAATTATTAGCTAAGGCAAACATAAAAATACATCTCTATTGTTGCCTCCCCTCATCTTTCCGTACAACCCTGTGCTAGGTACAGAATAAACACTTCATAGGCATTCTGCTGACCACCTCTAAATGCACGGGAGCCTTGTGCAACTTCGGTTGCAGATGTACATCCTTTATCAAGATGCAAGGATACATCCTTCTCCCTTCAAGCTACCACTATTGCTATCACACACTCTTCTCTTATAAAACGCACCACAACTATCTGCCACTTCGTTCTGGGAACTCCTTATACTAGAATCCTAACACAGTCTATAGCTCCTCACGCAAAATAGGCGATCAATAAATAAAACAACGGCAGTAACTACCATCACCATTTCTTGGTCACTTACAGTATGTCATAAACTGTTGCCGGAGGTGCACTCTCATTATCACTAATCACAATTTACATAAAAGAAAAGGACCCTGAGGCGCATAGAGTTTATTTATTTAAACGATTTGCCCAAGGCCCTGCTTTCAAAAACAGTTCAAACCAAATTTACTTTGAATCAAAGGTTCACGATCTTTGTCCATACACGTAGGGCTGAAGGATGGAGAGACAGCTTCTCAGACAGAAATGTATACTGCCCCAGCCTGACCGCTGTGACATGAAAAGAGCCAGGACCACAATCCCGGTCGCCAGACCCCCAGGTCGAAGCACTCTCCCAAGCGGAAAGCAACAACTCCCGCCACCCTCTCCATCACAATCCGCCGCCGCTTCCGCCTTACCTGACTGCTAGATCTGTGTATGTCTGGAGGCACCCTAACTTCCCACACCTGGACTTCAATGCCTTCTTAACTCCCTTCTACTGTCGCTGAAACGGCTAGCGCGGATCCTGACGTCATCAACCGTCGCCGGCAAGAGAACACATGACGCCCCGCCCTGGTCTCCGCCCCTTTGGTCATGTGACGGCGAGAAGCGCCAGGGGCGGAAGCCCGGGTGAGTCCGGCTCACTATCTGGGTTGGGGCTTGAAGGCGTCCCCTGCGGAAGGGGACGGGTGGGACAGGGGTGCCGGCTCCGCGTGCGACCACTGGCCCTGCGCGTGCGCCACTGGCGCGGCCTCGGTGACAGGTGAGTCGGGTAGGGGTGCTCGCGCCTCCTCTCTTCACTTTTCCTCTTTCTTTCCCTCTGCCCCCGGGTTGGGCCTCGCTGACCGAGGGGCGCCGTGCGGCGCTGGGTGGGGTCTGGAGGGACGGCCCGGGGTCCGAGGATTTAGCGTCTTCCTGGAGTTGGGTAATCCAGGCTCTACTTCTTCACTTCGATGGAAATAATTTTGCACACCCCTTTGGCGATTTAGGAAACGATGTTTATCTGCTTGGCCTGCATCTCATCCTTCCAACTTTCTGGAAACAATGCTATACGCATCGTATTCCTGCATTTACTGTCGAGAAACTGAATGGTTGGGAAAGGCTTTTACAGTGTGTCGGATCGGGGCAGAATTCTAGTTCTGCCGTGCACTGTGAGTTTGCGCAAGTCATTGCTCCACTCTGCGCCTTAATTTCCTCTCCTGAGACATGGTGGTGCAAAGCCCTTTGGCATTTGGAGAAAAAAATTGAGGGAGCCTGACTCGTCTGTGGAGCACAGTAAAAAAATAAAAATAAAAAAAATAAAAAGTGGCAGACCCAGTAATGGAAACGGGTCTCCTAATTCCAAGCACGTTGTGCTCTCTCCAACATAGGTGAGGGGGAAGCGGGAAGGGGGAAGAAATTTTACTGCCTCTGGTCACAGGGACATCTTCCCCAGTTTTCCTTTACCTGTCTTTCCCAAGATTCGTAAATTGGACTAGAGTGATAACCTCATTTCAGAACTTTTCTGGAAGAGATGTTGGTCACTTTTACCTGGTCAACAAACATGTCGTTTTTTTCCTGATAATGGATCTATGCTTCCTTCTTTATGGAACTGAGGTTTTATGAAACGATAAAAATAGACTTGTTTTCCGTTGTCCTCTGAATAGGTTAAACAGTGGTTTTTCCCAGAGCAACTTAATTTCTTTCAGAATTTTGGCTTTGTACTCATTGGGTAATAGATGTGATGATGACAAACGTCATTTTTGAAAGCATGCTGTCTTTTTTGTCTAGGATTCCTTCCCAAATTGAAAATCACAGTTCCATGCCCATTTTCGAAAAATAAAGTTACAACCCCTTTTTTGGGTGACTTGTAAAAGAAAAGAGGAAACCAAGTGGAATCTCTAATTCCACTTTATGCCAATACTCACACAACCTATATTGAAGAAACTGGTCTATGAATTTCTTTATCCCTAACACCAAGAGAACCTCCAAAAGTACAGTTCAATATAGCTTTTTTACAACATGTATTTTGCACCTCATCTAGAGTGATTTATTTTTAAAGGTTAACTAAGTTTTAACACCTTCTGTAAAGCCTCCTACCTCTGAAATCACTGCAAAGTGATAGGCAACTTTAATGAAGATTCTTAGGTTTTGTTCTTCAGGAACATTTTTCAGCCATAATAGGGCTATTTACCAAATATTCTAGCCAAATAATATTCTGCAAGTTGTGGAAATTCCATTTGTTAACATGGAAAATATAACCAATCCAGGTTAGGAGGTTTAATACATAATAAAGTAATTATAATAATGTAACTAAGGGATTTCATTCTTCCAGTTATTCTAGCTTTAACTCATTAAATTCTCAAAAATTTAGCAAGTGAGGAAGAAATAGAAAGAAAACACAAGTGCTCTTCATGGGTTGAAATGGATTGCTGCAATGAGTTCATTTCATTAAAAGGGCATGAAATATAAGCCATATCTTGCTTTTATGTTAAACTCAACATAAACATTTTTATAGAATGTTAGAGAAGGCAAATATCCTAGGTATTTGAGATCCATAACATTTTTTTCATTATTGCCTAACATGTTTAATTACTTTCCTTTTCTATTTCTAATGTCCTTTTAGAAGTTCTCTACAGTATAATTTTTTGGTAAGGGCATAAGTAAGAGATTAACACACAAAAGTCTGACTTATGTCATTATCCCAGGCCTAAGCTTTCCTGAACTTGTACATGCAGATGTCTAGTGTGTTTGTCCGTTTGTTGGGAAGGAGTAGGAAAGAGGGCAGGTAATGTTGCTTTGCTTTAAGCGGTTTTCTCCAGGGCCCCATTGTATCCAGAATCTGTGTCCAGATATCCAGATATAGTATCCATAATCTGATACAGTTAGACCTGTTAACCATGGCTTGCCCTCCTCTGGAATCAAGAGTTTCATCCTGTTGAGACTGTCTGTTAGTTTGCTGGTCTTCACAGGACTCTCAGTATGTAACTATTTTGCTCGTTGTCCTTTATTTCTTCCCCTTTACCTCTCTCATTTCCCAAGCCAGACCATATCAGTGCAGAAAATTAAGTGTTCCCTTTCAAAATGATCTGAAATTCAACCTGTTAGAAATCAGTGTAGTTTAACAAGCAAGCATCACAGAGAAAACTAAAAGGATTTGTTAATAATTTACGTCTTAATGGGTTTTAGAGGATGGCCTCAGAATAGAAAGTTCTAGACAGCTGTAATGGCTCCTCCTCTCTCCATGCACTCATCCCTAACTCTTTCACCTCCCCTAATCTCTGATTCTATCCCTTGCTCACTCCGCTCCAGCCACATGAGCCACCATTCAGTTCCTTATACACGTTTAGCACATTGCTGTTCCCGGGGCCTTTGGACTTACTTGTAACCTCTATTGCTGTATAATAAACTATTCCAAAAGGTAGTGGTTTATGATGATAAACATGTATGGTCTCTTAGTTTCTGTGGTCAGGAATCTGGAATTTGGCTTAGCTGGGTGCCTCTGGCTCAGGGGCTCTCCTGAGGTTGCTGTCAGTCTGTGAGTAGGGGCTCAACTAGGGTTAGAGGGATCTACTTCCAAGCTCTCTCACTCTTGGTTGTTGGCAGGCCCAACCCCTAGTCACCTGGGCCTCCCCACAGAGGTCTCTTACAACATGACAATCTGCTTCCCCCAGGGCAAGCAAGCTGGAAAGAGTGCCCAAGTCAGAAGTCATAGTCTTTTTGTAATCTAATTTCAGAAGTGATACCTATCACTTCTCCCATATTCTGTTCTCACTCTAGCCAACAGTATCTATCAGGTTCAATCCTTGTTTTTCTGGTCATTCCTCCTAATTGTTACTCTCTGAGCATTGGAATGGCAGTCAGGCTCTCCGCAAACTTTGGGGCACAGGCCCCCACCATCTTGAAGCCTTGGGGTGGCAGCACTCTCCCTGTACAATGGAGCTCAAGGTCTGCCCTCTCCAAGAATGGGGACAGATGGTATGCCCCCTCCAATGGTGGGGATGGAGCCACTGTTTCCACTTATAAGAGGGTGGGCCTTCTTTCTTGTCACAAGGAGATCTTTTTGGTCCAGACCTTTGCTTCCATGGTTCAATCCTTAAAGTCATTTTTCCTTCAATTTGCGCCTTTTCTGTCCCTTTCAGTCCAGGCTGGCAGTGGTTCTGCTCATACAGATTTTGCAAAAATCTTGTTGGCTCTACGTGCATTTACAAGGTTCAAACCATCAGACAATAGAACTTTCCACAGATCTTCCCTGAATAACTGCATTTTCAATCTTGACTTCCATTGAAATGGCTGACTGGATCTGTGTTCAGCCACATCTTCATTAGCAAAGGGTTGTTCTGTTAAACCCTCACATGGGCACTTTCATCTGGAGCCTCACTTCCTGGTAGCTTAGGGGTGTCCCTGATAGAGCTTATTACTGGCCTTTGTCTAGAACACGCTATCTGGAAAGCTTCAGAATTTCCCAAACAATCAGTTGTCTTGTTTCATTGTGCTTAAGAGTTCAGTTCTCAGCTTATCCCTTTCCTCTCACATTTTATTGTAAACTGCAAGGAGAACCCAGGCTGTAGCTTCCATACTTAGCTTGGAAATTTCCTCAGCTAAATAATCATGTTCCTCATTTACAAGTTTTACTTTCAGTCCGACATCATGTATGCTGATGTCACAGCACACATTCTCTGCCGCTTCATGTCTCTTCCAATGTCCAATAACACATTCATCATTTTCTTCTACGTCCTCTACAGAAGTATCTTTAGCATCCACATCTCTACCAACATTCTGTTCCTGACGAATATGTATTCTCTAAAACAATACAAACTTTCCCTAGCCTCTACCCATTACCCAATTCCAAAAACATTTCTACATTTTTAGGTATTTGTAATAGCAGCACTCTACTTTATGGTACCAAAAACTGTTTTAGTTTCCCAGCAGCTGAAACAAACAGCATTCAATGGATTGGCTCATGGTTTCAGAGGCTAGAAGGCTTGTTTCCTCCCAGAGTCTGTATCTGCTAGTTAATTGGCAATCTTTGGGGTTCCTTGGCTCTTCTGTCATATGGCAGTGCATGTGACATCAGATTCCGTTGACATCCAGCTTCTGGCTGCTCCCCGTTGCTTCTCTTTCTGATAAGGTCATCAGCCATATTGGATTAAGGCCCACCATCATTCAGTTTGGGCTCACCTTAACTAATAACATCTTCAAAGGTCCTATTTACAAATGAGTTCACACCCACAGGACCAGGGATTGGGAACTGAACGTGCCTTTTGTGGGGGACGTGATTTAATCCTCAATACCCTACAGTGCAATTTCTAGGAAGTAATTGGACAAGGATACTTCTCCCAGCTCTCTCTATAGTGTTTGCAATATTTGCAAATGTATCAGACAACAGGGAATAGCTTGTACAGTTTAGGGAATGTTAGACTCACATGTGCTCAAAGGTTCCTTCTCCTCAGCTCAGAGACCAGCTGTATCAGGTCTTTTCTCATGAGAGAAGTGAGTACAGGATAGAGAAAGGGGCCAACAGTGTTAATCTAGCAAAGTCTGTCCACATGGAAATCATGAAGGACAGGAAGTAAATGACCTCTGCGCCCCCCCCCACCCATAGCAGAACTTATTTGTTAAA
>PVKY010010186.1:0-12790 GCA_004027775.1 Bradypus variegatus
TGAGTGTTGTTATTCTGAGCACAGTTCTAAAAAGCTGATTGTTAGTACACAGATCTTGTAGGTAACACAGTTTGATAAAATTAGAGTAAAAATAATCTGTGCATTCCATTACTTCCCATCATTACTTCAATGTCTCTTGCTACACAATATCCCAACTGTAAGAAGGCTAAATTTGTCACCTACCAAAAACATTTTTAAATGTCTTTAAAAGGATGTGAGCTACTAAAAATACCCGAGTTACTTTTGGGACCAAATTGAATAGGTTTTTCATCTTCTAAAAATCTTTTAAAGTATGACGTAGCTTTTCATTCTTTTAAAGTATGACATGGCTTTCTTCAGTCATTCACTCAACAAATACACAGTGAGGGTCTACTCTCTGCTGGACAGTGCATTGTGCTGGGCGTGGGGGATTCAGTGAGAGCTGGGAAGACCCAGCCTCCACCATAAGGGAGTTTGTTTATAGAGGAGACAATCAGATGATCACCACACAAATTGAGAAAAGTGCTAGGAATGCAAAGTCCGGGATGCCATGAGGAGATGTAAGACAGGAAAACTGATCTAGCCTGGGAATTCAAAGAAGGATTTGCCAAGGAAGTGATGTGTAAACTGGGATCTCAATGCGGGCCAGACACATTTACATTAAAACAGGTTTCCATAAAAATGAGAAGGTTAGTCCAAAAGGCCCTGCTACCTAAAAAAAAAATCTGGTAAAAAAGAAAAACAAAGTATGATATATAAATGTTTAAAACCTAGGGTATGAAAGTCCTTTGGGGGGGCTGGACAGGGTCTTAGTTATCTTTGAATACTCCACATCACCCCACCAGAAATAATCGCTAGCATAGTAGTAACTCACATCTTTGCTGAAATGACTAGTACCAGTATTAAATCAATGTTCATACTGTCTTTAGTTAAGCAAAATAGATTTACAAAACTACATCTCCTCACACAAGGAACTGCCTTCCAAACTTCCTCATGAAACCCAGGTGCTGCCATCTACCTCACGGGACAACTGTGAAGATTAAATGAAGTGCTATATGGCAGAATGCTGGGGTAAATTCTAAAGTGTTTTGGAGTACATGGTAATCAAAAGCTTGACCAGTCTCTTCTCACTAAGACCGTTCCCTAGATTCAACTGTAGTTTATTTCTCTTACCATTAAGAAAAACTACCACAAGTTTGTGTACCTCTCTAGCCCTGGTTTTCTCTGAGAGGGTGGGACTACATAAACTCTACGGTCTCTTCTAGCTCTAGAATCTGACGAATAAACGTTTAAAAACAACCAAGATACACTCCTTGGCTTAGATTTTAGATCACTTCCTCATCCTCTCCACTCCCCAGCAGTTTTCTTTCTCTCAGGAATGGTAGCACACAGTTCACGACTTAAGTATTTTAAAAGACCTATTTTCCACTAGTTTTACATGCAGAATGAAGTTGACCTTATTCAACCAAATCAGACCTTCTGAATGATCCAAACTGTTGTAAAACTTTACATTCCTCAAGGAAAAATGGGAAGAAAAAAGTCAAAATAACCAACTGTCAAAAACATTTACAACTCCTAACATAAAACATAAATCTTGGTTTTCTGATTATTTGCTGTTTTAAAATCAGAAAATAAAAATCACAAAAACAATCACTTATACTCAGAAATAACAATAAATAAATACCAAGTCATTCATGGAAAACAAAAACAAAATTACAATGGTTAGGAGTGACTTGATATGCCCACTATTTAATGCAAATATATTTACAAGACATTGCTACATAAAATAAAATTTTACAAAAAACATTAAAGTGCTCAAATAAATTAAGGGGATAAAGGTAATTTAAATGTTTAGGATTTGTCTTAAGATCTTTTTTGGGGGAGGGTGTAGTTTTGAAAAGTTCTCTTGGTTTTACTCTTCAGGGAATAAAGAATCCCACTAAAAGGAACACTGTTCTAAACACACTTTCAGGCAAGAGCCTTGTTTTTGTGATGCAAACCAGGGCTAACATCCAGATAAGGCTCACCATTAGAATGTCTCAGAAATATAAAAATATAAAAGAAGATAAATTTTTAAAAGGGTAATGCCTAGTGACTTTAATTGTTACTGAATTTAAGCTCACTAAAAGTTAAGTGAAATTAAGGTTTTAAGCACTTTGAATTTTTATACATATTTTAATAACTCACAATCTAAACCTATTTCCAGAGAAAAAGTTGATCCGTTCATACCTAAATCAATGTCAAGATGGCAGCTTCTTGTTTGACAGTTACTCTAAATGCTTATTTTAACTCTATTTTGCAACCACTGTTTTTCAGGGCTTTAAAGTTCATCACAATTATTATACTATCAATTAAAACACATACATTGCCACATTCTCCTCCTTTTAAAGAGAAGGTGGAAGTTAAATAACTTGTCCAAGGTTACCCAACAAATCAGTCAATTACAAAGTTGGGACCAGGCCTAAAACTTCAAGACTACTAAGTACTACACCCTTTCCCAATTCCAAAAGAAGAAACAAGGTCAAACGGGGTTTTTCCCGTAACTTCCAATGGCATACTCCAAACACAGTAGCACACTTACTAGGACAAACGCTGACAAAGAAGATTCACCTTGAAAGAACTGAGAAAAATTGATACATTTAGTTAACTAACATTGTTACTACCCTACTTCTCACAACCAAGCAAAAACTCTGTACTGGATCTGGAAACACTAAATCCTAGAGAACGTTCAGTCTTCAATATGCACCATTTATTTTCATCCTAACCGAACATTTGTAAATTAATCTTGTATAACCTTTTCCCAAAATGAGGTGCTGTGAGGTGCATTAATTTCCTCACTCTTCCAAGAGTCAAATCAGAGACCATCATCGCAAAAGCAAGCAGTTCTCAGTGAGAACACTGTTGCGTAGCCAAAGGAAAAAAAAAAACCCAGTTCTATAAGTTGCTGCTTTTAAAGAGATATTTTTAAAGGATGATTACACGCTTCACAGAATTACTGTTAAGTCGCCCGCCAAGGATCGTTCCCGTAAAGCAGCTTTTAAGGCATATCCCTCCCCGTATGGGACACAGTCTGACTTGTTGGACAAGATTAATTCGAACACGCTCACACAGAACCCCTCTGAAGCAGTTTAGTTCGTTGGAAACATCATTTCGACCTCCCAACTGTAGTACTCAGCCCTTCCCACGCTGTAAGGGACAAGACAATCCTCTCTAACGATCTCTCCAAAAAAGGCTTCCTCGGCGGAGACGGTGACAGCCGTCCTCCCTCGGATGTTTTTGGAAACAAAGTGTTACCACCACCAGGAGAGGCTCCGAGAAGTGTCAGCGCGGCAGCAAGTGGAGTAGCCCTTCGTGCCGAGCAGGTCCTCTCTGACCTAGTCTCAGTCCTCCGCTTCCCAACCCCAGTTCCGCCCTAGAGACCTTCCCAAGCCGCCCCGAGCCCCTGTTCCCTAACCCAGCGGGAGACTCCCAGCCCTCCCGGGGGGCGAGGCGCTCTGGGAAGACAAGACGGCCACCCCACCTCTTCCGGGGACTCGCAGGCCCGCTCGCTGGCCGTGTCAGAGCCCGACGGACCCTGGCGGAGGGGAGGCAGCTCGCTCCTCCGCGGCCGCCCAGCCGGAACCCCACACCCCACGGCCCCTCTCCGCCGCCCCCACCCCTTCGGCCGCCACCGCCCCCACCCTCCGCACTCCTGAGTCCCCCTTCCTCAGAAGCACCCCAGCGGAGTTACCGGCCCACTCAAAAGTAAGAGCGACGGCCACCCCCGTCGGTCACCCTGGCCCCCGCTGTCACCGTCCCGTTCCCGGCCTCTGCCCACGCCGCAGGCGAGCCCCGGTGACGCCCGGGTCGGTACCTTGCGGACCCCCTTGTAGATATAGAAGTAGAGCTCCCGGCCCACATTGAAGCAGAGGCGGTCGCCGTTGCCAGACTGGTCGTTGAGGTTGACGAAGGAGACGCGGACAGGATTGGATCCCTGCGAGTTGAAGGGTACGCGGTTGGGGCGACTGTACTCCGAGTGCGGCAGCAGCTTGTACAGACCTTCCCGGGTGGTGAATTGAGTCTTAATCTCGTTCATCTCCTTCCCTCCTCCCTCCGTCGCCATCTTGGAAAGCAGCGTTCATCCTGCTCTAAGTGCCCGGATCACGCCCACCGCGCAGGCGCCGTCTCTGGCACTCGCTCCCCCACCCCCCGCCTCTTCCTTCTAGCCCCTCCCACCCGCGAGCCGGCCCCGAGGAGTCGGGCAGAGGGGCAGGGGCGGGCTTGTTTATGGCCCGACTGCGCAGGCGTGCTCATCAGGCGTGCTCACCTGGCGCGCTCCGCCCAGCGGCCCAGGTGAGCGCCGGTGCAGACTCGCGGGCCGGCAAGCCGCTCCTCCGCCCCCCCACGGGGAGAGCCGGCGAGGGGCTGGAGTCCGGAGTGCTGAGGTGAACTCGGGGCAGCTCCCTCAGCGACCTCCGGCCGCGGCGTGGGAGGCGCCGGGACCCTGAGGTTTGCGGGCAGAGAGCCGCATCGGCCGCCACTGGATTCTGGTCAGCGCGTGGGATCCTGCGCGAGCGCCGGAAGCCCCTCGTATTCTGCCCTTGGGAAGGCCGTGGGAGCGCTCGGACGCTGGGAAGGGGGGGGCCTCGCCTGTCCCGGGCCATCCCTCGGCCACCCAGGGACCGTCCCGCCCGCGAGGGCCGAGGCGGACTCGCCCGGCTGTCTGGAGGCCGCGGTCCGGAAACCCCCTGCACCTCCTGGACTCGGTTTCCGAGAAGGTACCTAAAGACTTGAGCTTTACGCTTCACCATCTTTTCTGGGGGTGGGGGAGGGGGAGGGTTTAAATACATCCAGCGTCTGTATTTGCAGGTCAAGCATCTAAATTCCTATCTGTAGTGAGCATTGGCTGATATTAAGGAGAGTAGGTCGTATTGGCGCTTTTTTCTTACCTGGAATTTGTCTTCCCCAGGAGTTGTTCAGAGAAAAGTGGGGGAGCGGGAAATGGCTTAGGGAAGCAGACTGAATCTATGCAGGATTCACGTAGCATGCTCAATAGTTTATTACGAGCTCTTAATTTAAAAAAAAAGAGATTTTTTTTTAAAGGCTTAAGTGGAATCTGGGAAATATTTACTAGGAGATCCGTTGGCATCGTTGTATGTATGTACTAGATTAGGTGTGCAGGGATATGTACAGGTGTTAAAGTTAGATTAATCACCATTTTAGACCTGGGTTTCTTGGCATGTTGCACTAGAATAAAAAAGCATCTAAGTGATAGAAGCGTTCTGATAGAATTCCAGTGGGAAAAAAAGCCAACATTTATTACACCAAAAATGAACCGTTTCTTCAAATTCACATCCTAGCTGGAAGGTCCCAAAAGAAATTGAGGGAGATAAAGTCTAAAGTAAGGAGTGTCTAAATCATAAACATCTTATATATTAGAAAACAAGTAAACAGCCGGTAGAAACTGCCAATGATGTAATAATGCATTTGACAACATCCTGTAGCCTTTGTGCATGTTGACAAAAAAGCACTAGACTAAAATACCACTTAATTAATAAATCCCTAAAATACTTAAATTTTTTGTTACAATTGTTTTGATATCATAAGCTTTTCTCTAAAAGTCAAATTGCTATCAGAAGTCTTTTAAAATACCAGGGTATGTTCTATGGTCATCATGGATTTATCACAACCTGCTATAATTGTGTTTTATGTCAAAATTTCATATTTATAATGATCACCTTAAGGAATAGTGAAAACTTGAATCATGTGAAAATAGTTCACCTGTATTCCCTAGTTATCAAGAGAGGGAAAAAAGTGTATATATTAAAGAATAACAATACTTTTGGGGGGGAAATTCAGCAAGCGAAAGTTTGAACCAAAAATTTTGATTAGCCTTCAGTTAACCAGAAAATTCAATTACCCATAATACCTATAGACCTTAAGCATGCTATTAAGCTTTTATTCTATATAAATTCACCATATTTTATTCAATATATAAATCCAAATAAAATACATTGTCCAATCTGAAGCATTCTAGTAATCTCTATTCTGAGTACTTCTCTCTTGTATTTTTTCCCACTCCCAAGGATACAATAATTCCCACATCTATATAACTAGGCTGACCTAGTTATATAGGTCTGAATTTCATTTTCAAACCAGGCATTTCCAAATGAATTTGTGCCTCAAACTGATCATTCTCTAAACCTTATCAGTTCCCTTTCCATTTCCTCAAACTTGAATTATAATGGTTTCATGAATGATTTCCTTCATTTCAGTTTTTCTCCCAGTTTTTCTTCTATGAACAACTACCAATCTAATTTTCTTAAAAACATTGCTTCTTCTTTAAACATTGCTGTAGACATTGAAGACCAAAAGCTTTCACTGACTTGGCAACATCCACAAGATTTAAGTCATATGCCAAACAATTCTCAGCCTGTCCCTACCTGTCACATAAGTCCACCATTACTGTCATCTGTACTCCTGTCACTCTTAGCTATTTCCCTTGTCCAAAAAGACTTTTCCCTTCTTCCTAGGCTGTTTTTCAAGAACTAGTTCATGGCCTGTCTTCACCAAACCTTTCCCAAACCTTTCCCAACCATACTTTACTTTAAACCAAGGGTTCTCAATTCAGGATCCATGGCTGTTTCCCGGAAGTGTTTTAACCCTGTAATTGTATTCAAAAGTATATGTATATGTTCACTTATATCAACACAGTCTATAGCTTTCATCAGATTTTCAAAGTGTGACCACTTTCCCCCAAAGGTCACCTCACTAAATTTCTGTGGCACTTCTCTTGAGTTTTCGTTTGTCATTTATTTAATGTGCTAGCTACTCTCCTAATGTTATCTTCGTTTTTATTATCTTCGTGTTTATTAGCATATGCTAATATCTTGTGTTGATGTTTGTTTTCTAATGCATACATGCTGCCTTTCAATCATATTATGAGCACACTCAAGGATAAGGGGAACCTTGTTCCTCTTTATATCCTTACACATTTATTTGGGTGCCTCCAGTGGGCCACACTGTTCTAGCCTTTGGGATCAGTCAGTAAACAAAATCCTCCTTCACTTATGGAGCTTATGTTCTTGGGGAAGGCGGAAGACAGAGGATAAACAGTAAACATAAATAATTAAATTATATAATGATTACTTCTAGGAAGAAGTAGAGCTTGGTAGGGGGATTGGGAGTGTGCTGAGTAGTTTGCAGTTTCAAATATTGTGGTCAAGATAAGCCTCATTGAAACTGTGATGTTTCAGCAAAGACTTGAAAGAGGTGAAGGAGTGGGCCATGGGAAAAGAACAGACCAAGCAAAGGCCTCCAAGGCAGGAGAGCCCCAAGAATGTCCAGGAATAGCAAGAAGGCCTTTGTGGCTGGGGCAAAACAAGCAAGAAAGAGTAGAATGGGGAGGCCACGTAGAAGGATAACTGCAGCAATCCGGCTGAAGGTGACTGATGGTGTTTCAGACTGGAGCTGGTGGCAGTTGAGATTCAGAGAGATTAAGAAAGTCCTAGACATATTCAGAAAGTAAAACTGTTCCAGTTTGAGAAAGCTGCCAGAAATGCAATACCAGAAATGGATTGGCTTTTACAATGGGGATTTATTAGTTCACAGATGTACAGTTCTAAGGCCATGAAAATGTCCAAATTAAGGCATCAAGAGGTAGATACCTTCTCTGAGAAAACGGGTGATAGCGTCGGAACACCTCTATCAGCTGAGAAGGCATGTGGCTGGCATCTGCTGCTTTGCGTTGCTTTCAGATTCTGACTCCAGTGGCTTTCTCCTTAATTGTCTGTGGGTTCTCGCTTAGCTTCTACAGAGCAAACTCGGGGCTTCATCTTTGAGCTCTCTTAAGGACTCTAGTAAACTAATTAAGACCCACCTTGGAAATAATCTAATCAAAAGGCCCCACTACAATTGGTCTGCCCCCACAAGATTGGATTAAAGAACATAGCCTTTTATGGGGTACATAACAGAGTCAAGTTGCACAAAAACCAGTAGGATTTCCTAGCAGATTGGATGTGGCTTGCAGGAGAAATGGAGTCTAGAATGAGTCCATGGGAGGCGGAAGCAACTGGAGGATGAAAATGTCACTAACTGAGATGGGAAGTCTGGGGAGGAGCAGGTTTTGAAAGGAAGAGCAGGAGTTCAACTTTGCAGTGTTAGGTATGAGATATCTATTAGGTTTTCAGAGGAAATGTCGAGGAGACAGTTGAATAATCGAGTCTGGAGAGAGAGAGCTGAGTGGCCAACATGTATTTGGCAGTCATCAGCACATAGGTTGTATTTAAAACTTTGATCCCATCACCAAAGGACTGTGTGTGGATAAAGAGGACCAAAAATGGAACCATGGAACAAGCTAAGATGCTGGGGAGAAGAGGAGGAATTATTTGTTGATGACTTAAAGTTAACCAATTTTTGCACAACTTACTCACTTTGGTCTAACCTTATCATTTTTCAGATTCAGAGATTAATCCAATAATATGATTAAAAGCATGTTTTCTGTTTTAACTTTGAGGAAAATGAGTTTTGCTTGCACTGACCTTATAAAGAGAAATAGGCATGGATGGGTGTCTTTCAGAACCGAATTTGAATCTTCTCTGACACATGATGTGAAATACCCAATTTCTCAAATTTTCCTTGATGGACAAACTTATTCGATTATTATGTCTTAGTACTTCCTTGTAAGACCATTATGGGACTTGAAAACAAATTTAGAAAGCATCATATAATATAAAAGTCCTTAATGCAGCACTCCTACTTTCTGCTTCAAATTTGCAGAATGTTAAAACTCACATGCCAGCAGAATTGCTGTTGTATTTTTAAATAAGTTAATCTGTGCAAAGCATCTTATTCTCTTTTGTAATTCATTTATTTTATTTTTAATTGTGATAAAATATACATAACATAAAAGTAATCTTAACCATTTTAAGTGGATAATTCTTTGATATTAAATACTTTGACAATACTGTGTAACTTTCATTGCTGTATATTTCCAGACTATTTTCATCATCCAAAACAAAACTCATACTCATTTAGCAGTAACTCCCCATTCTTCCCTCCCCCAACCCCTGGTAACCACCATTCTACTTTCTGTCTCTATGGATTTGCTTATTCTAAGTTATTTCATGTGAAAGAAATCATACAATATTTATCCTTTGTGTCTGACCTATTTCACTCAACATTATGTCTCCAAGCTTCATCCATGTGGTAGCTTGCACCAACACTTCACTTCTTTTTACAGCTGCATAATATTCCATTGTACGGATAGACCACATTTTGTTTATTCATTTATCTGTTGATGGACATTTGAGTTGCTTCCACCTTTTGGCTATTGTGAATAAGGCTGTGATGAATGTTGATGTATAAATATCTGAGTCCCTGCTTTCATTTCTTTGGGTATGTATATAGGAGTGCAATTGCTGGGTCATGTGGTAATTCTGAGTTACTGCCAAACTGTTTTCCACTGTGACTGCATCTTTTTACATTCTCACAAACAATGTACCAGTGTTCCTATTTCTCTGCATCCTTGCCAACATTTATTATTTTCAGTATTTGTTTTTTAAATCATAGCCATCCTAGTAAGTATGCAGTGGTATCTAATTGTAGTTTTAATTTGCAATTCTTAATGGCTAATGATGTTGGGCATCTTTTCATATATTTTTTTGGCCATTTGAATCTCTTCTTTGGAGAAATGTTTATTCAAATCCTTGCCCCTTTTTTAAACTGGGTTCTTTGTCTCTGTTGAGTTTTAGGAGCTCTTTATATATCCTGAATATTAAACCCTTATGAGATATATAGTTTTCAAATATTTTCTCCCATTCTATAGGTTGTCTTTTCACTTTCTTGATAATTTCCTTTGATGTACAAAAGATTTTAATTATAATGAAGTCCATTTTATCTTTTTTTTTTTTCATTTGTTTCTTATGCTTTTGGTGTAAAATCCAAAAAGCCATTGCCTACTTCAAAGTCCTGAAGATGTTTCCCTGTACTTTCTTGTAAGAGTTTCATAGTATTACCTCTTTTATTTAGGTTTCATCCATTTTGAATTAAATTTTGTACCTGCTGAGAGGTAGGGGTCCACATTCATTCTTTTGTATGTGAATTTCCAATTCTCCTGGCTCTATTTGTTGAAGAGACTTGTTTCCCTATTGAATGGACTTGTCATCCATGTCAAAAATCAACTTGTCATAGATGTTTGGTTTCATCTCTCGACTCAGTTCTGTTCCATTTGTCAATGTCTATCCTTATGCCAGTACCACAGTGTTTTAATTACTATAGCATTGTAATAAGTTTTGATAAAAGGAAGGTGAGTCTTTTTCAAGATTGTTTTGGCTATCCAGGGCCGCTTTCATTTCCATATGAATTTGAGGATCTGTTTTTCCATTTCTACAAAAAAAAAAAGGGTGCTAGAGTTTTGATAGGTATTGCATTGGATGTATAGATCACTTTTGTTGGTATTGACACCTTAGCAATATTAAGTCTTTCAATCATTTAGGTCTTCCTTAATTTCTTTCAGCAGTCTTTTGCAGTTTTCAGCATACAGGTCTTTTGTCTGCTGGGTCTTCTCCTAATTTACTGGGCATTGTGCTAAGTGTTCTTTATGCTCTTATTTTCCTATACAACATGTGCCAGTTCGATGTATTATGTCCCCCAAATGCCATTATCTTTGATGCAATCTTGTGTGGGCAGACATATTAGTGTTGATTAGATTTTGGAATTTTTTGAGTGTTTCCATGGAGATGTGACACAGCCAACTGTGGGTAATGACTCTGATTGAATAGTTTCATGGAGGTGTAGCCCCACCCATTTAGTATGGGCCTTGGTTAGTTTACTAGAGCACTATATAAGCTCAGACAGAAAGAGCAAGCTTGCTACAGCCAAGAGGGACACTTTGAAGAATGCACAGAAGCTGAGAGAGGAGCTACAGATGAGGGACAGTTTGAAGACAGCTGTTGAAAGCATACTCTTGCTCCGGAGAAGCTAAGAGAGGACAAACACCCCAAGAGCGGCTAAGAGTGACATTTTTAAGGAACTGCAGCCTAGAGAGGAACATCCTGGGAGAAGGCCATTTTGAAACCAGAACTTTGGAGCAGACGCCAGCCACGTGCCTTCCCAGCTAACAGAGGTTTTCTGGACACCATTGGCCATCCTCCATGAAGGTACCCGATTGCTGATGTGTTACCTTGGACACTTTATGGCCTTAAGACTGTAACTGTGTAACTAAATAAACCCCCTTTATAAAAGCCAGTCCATCTCTGGTGTTTTGTATTCTGGCAGCATTAGCAAACTAGAACAAAACCTTATAAAATAGGTACCATTATCCCTTTTTCACATGAGAAATTTATAGATCACAATAATAAAGTGACTTGCCCAAGTTTTTACCCTAGTAGAGCTGGGAATTACTGATACCTGCTACAACATGAGTTTTGAAGACTTGATGCTAAGTGATATAAGCCAGACACAACAGGACAAATATTATATGATTCCACTTACATGAAATATCCAGAGTAGGCAAATTCATAAAGACAGGAAGCAAACTAGAAGTCGCTAGGGGCTGGGGGAGTGGGGAATAGGGAATCATTACTTAATACGTATAGAGTTTTTGTTTGAGTGATGAAAAATTTGGGAATTAGTGAAGATGGTTGCACAACATTGTGAATATAATTAATGCTACTGAACTGTACACTTGAATGATCAAAGTGGCAGATTTTATGTTATAAATATTTTACCACAATTTTTAATGAAAATGGGCAAAACTTGGAAATAGTTCTCCAAAGAAGATATACAAGTGGCCAATAATCATGTGAAAAGGTGCTCATTATCATTAGCCATTAGGGAAATGCAAACCAAACCACAATGAGATATCACTTCATACCCACCAGGATTGCTATAATCAAAAAGACAAGTGTTCATGAGGATTTGGAAAAATTTAAACCTTCGTACACTGCTGGCGAGTGTGTAAAATGGTGCAGCCACTTTGTAAAACTAGTCTCCCAGTTCCTCAAAATTTTAAACAGAATTGTCAAACTATGCTGGGTATACACCCAAGAAAAATGAAAATATGTCACACAAAATATATTGCACGTGCATGTTCGTAGCAGCGTTATTCACAATAGCCAAAAAAATGTTGACCTTGATATCCATCAACAGATGAATGGATAAACAAAAGGAGGTAGGTATATCCATACAATGGATTATTATTTATAAATAATAAATAGGAATGAGATGCTTCCTCACATCCATGGCCAATTGATTTTTAACAGGGGGGCCAAGTGAAAGGATAATCTCTTCAAAAAATGGTGCTGGGCAAACATTTAGGACTAACGGTTTGGTATGCCAAGCCCTCTGACTTGGGACTTTCCTTTATGAAGCTTCATTGCTGCAAAGGAGAGGCTAAACCTGCTTATAATTGTGCCTAAGAGTCTCCCCCTGAGTACCTCTTTGTTGCTCAGATGTGGCCTCTCTCTCTAGCTGAAGCCAACTCTGCAGGTGAACTCACTGCCCTCCCCCCTATGTGGGACCTGACTCCCAGGGGTGTAAATCTCCCTGGCAATGCAGGATATGACTCATGGGGATAAATCTGTACCCTGCATCGTGGGATTGAAAACATCTTCTTGACTAAAAGGGGAATACGAAATGAAACAAAATAAAGTTTCACTGGCTGGGATATTTGAAATGAAGTCAAGAGGTCACTCTGGTGGACATTCTTACATACTATATAGATAACCCTTTTTAGGTTTTAATGTATTGGAATAGCTAGAAATAAGTACCTGAAACTATCAAACTCCAACCCAGTAGCCTTGACTCTTGAAGACAATTGTATAACAATGTA
>PVKY010010187.1:0-12791 GCA_004027775.1 Bradypus variegatus
CCCCCACCCCAGGGACTGTCTGCTCTATTGCTCTCCTTTCTGCTCCACAAAGCACACCACACTCATCCTTCCGGCACCCGGGCCCTGGGGCAGGGAACTCACATTCTGCCACCACCTTCATTGTCCCATCCCTGCCCCTGTGCTTTCAAAACAACTGCAGGTGGCTTTCCACGCTGACTCATGTTGAGGGAGACTCTCTGGGACTGGCCACCCCCTTCCTGGGAGAGAAGTGACATTTTCTCACACTCACTCACTTTCCTGCCTCACCAGCTCTTAACATCTCTGTTTGAATTTAAAGAATTTAGCACTGTATTAGGAGTCAAGAAAATTAGGAGCTTTAGTAATTTTCCTACCATTAACTAGCTGTGTAACTTTGATCTTTGGGACAAAAATTTCCCATTTAGTAAAAAGAAGGAATTGGATTTTCAAACCAAAGCTTGATATCATCGTCATCATGAATCTATAGCAGCAGCAGACTTTTTTCTTTCCAAAAAATATTACCCTGAATAAGACAAGGAAAAACATCTAGACTTCCTCTGGCTCTGAAGGAGTGTGGTTTATCACTTCTCCAAGCTGTTCTAACCCTAGTTAGAATTCGGAGGTTCCTTGTCCTTTCCCTTGATTTCTGGAGGAGCCCAGTGAGTCCTATTTTGTGGGTATGTGAGTGTGTGAATGTGAGTGTGTTTGTGAGTGAGCCTTTTATTTGACAGTAGCCACTGGCTTCTCTGATCTGGTTTACTGCAAAACTTTACCAGCTGGCCCCCTAATTAAGCCTCAGCGTATTAGGTGCAGCTGGAATGATAGTTCCAAAACACAACGATGCCCACGCCCGTCCTGCGCTTCAGTCTCTCCGTGGCTTCCCAAAATTCAAGGCCTTCCACCCTGTGGTCCCACTCTATCTCCCCATTTCCCTCTCACTTAGGTGGTCCTGGCCAGCCTAGATCACTTTCCCTTCCTCAAATGGCACCCTCCTGCCCTCGCGGCCTCTGTCTAGACTGCCCTCCCCTGTACTGGATAATGTCTCTTCTTCCAGTACCCAGTTATCAGTCTTGATCATGTTTATAAGGGGGTCCATCTGGGGTTCGCGGGGGTGGAGTGGGGGACTGGCCCTTCCCGAAGCGGCCGCCAGGGGGCGGCAGGAGCGACTACAAACGACAACGGGAGGCCGCGAGTGGGGGAGGGAGGAGGACCGAGGGAGCGGGGATCCGGGCTCTCCCGGTCACAAACTCAAGCCAGAGCTCTCCGTGAGCGCCCGAGCCACTGGCCGCCCGCGCAGCCTGACGCGGAACCGGGGCACAGCGGGAGCCTGTGCAGGGCGGGCGCGGGGTGGCGGCGGCTGCCGTCCATGCGGCGGCGCTCAGGGCTGCCCGGCGCCTGGAACCACGCGGGGGCGAGGCGAGGCGGCCGCTGGCCGCTCCAGAGCGCGGACAGCCAGGTGAGCAGAGCCGAGCCGCGCCGCCACTTTCTGCGCGCCTTAGCGCACCCTGCGTGTCGCCCGTGTGGCCCGGACGCGGCCCGCAGCTGCCGCCTGCCTCTCGGACTCTCGCTGGGCTGCGGGGCGGCAGGCGCGGGGTGGCGGGGTGCGGTGGGTGTGTCCCGGGCGCGCGGGGCTGCGCCGGCACCGCTCTGGGGAGCCATCGCGCGCGCCTGGTGCGTGCCGACGGCTGGGCGTCCTTCTCTCCTCGTCCCCTTTTGGGGGTCTTGCTCTGTCCGGACCCCAGCACTCATCTCTGAAACTCTCGGGACAGTCAAGCTTGATCGTTCCCCGGCCGGGGCCCCGCGCTTTCTGAATTCGGGGCGGAGGGGACAGGAGAGTTCACATCCAGCCCATTCGCCTCCCTTCTGCCTGGGACCAGAGAGCTGATCGAGTCACTGTCGGCGCTCATCAGCCCTCAGCCTGGGGCCTCGGCCACGCTGTTTTCTCGGAAGCCTCGGGTCCGTGTGTCTGTCTCAGCTAAGCCCCTGCAACTCTGCGCCTCTGGGAGCCGGAGTGGATGGACTGTTTCCGCCAACTCTGGGCACTTAACCGAAGTGCAGCCTGAGTACCTGCAACCCCCTGACCCGTTTACAGAATTGGCTTTTTGCAGACTAGCTTACTTTTTGATGGAAGTTAATTTTTTCTCTCTCTCTCTTTGAAATAGCATCAGCCCTTGATTGGGAAGGGAATTTAGGGCATTCTCAGCCCCTTACACCTCAGCTAGCATCTGGAATTGGTGGGCATGATGAGTTTCCTAAGCTTTCCACACCCTGACCGGCATAAACACCTCTCTCCCCCCGGGTTCCACTACCTCCTATAAGGTGTATGCCTCCAACCAGCAGCACTCTGCCCCTTAGCAGAGTGAAATTTCGAAGTCTTGAACCTGCGTGGCTGAAGCAATCATTAGTCACCTTTCGGAACCTGGAATACAAGAAGGGTCTGAGGAGTCATCTCGTCAACCCTCAGTTTCCAGCGGAAGGCTTCCAGGCACGGAAAAGTCTAATCACTTCTAGAAGGTCACACAGCTGTTACAAACTGTTTACCTCTTCTATTAAATTGATAGGGTTGATGGAGTTGTTGGGCTTAATAGGGTCTTACTGGGTCTCAACATACAAAGAAGCAAACATTTTCAAAATGTGATGTAAATACAGTACTACCCAATTCCTGTAGAGTTTTTTTGGCACCAGACTTGAATTCCTTTAGAAAACAAAATCTTAAGTCCTAAATTAATGTGAGGAAGCAGATGGGAGTCCTGGGACTTTCCTATAAACCTCTGCAGGGCTGGAACAGGGATTTCCCAGAGGTCCTGGTTTGGGAAATGAGTTTGGGTGATCAGAATACTGGAGCCCTTACTGTGTAAGCAGCTGGGTTGGCTTCTTGGGCTGGCTGCTCGGTTGGGCTCATGCAGTCTCCTCTTGCCCAGCACTGGACAGGGCATCACATTGGTCTTATCTTTATTTCAGTCTTTCCTGACATGGGGAAGTGTTTCTAACTGGCTGATAATGGGAGAAAAAAAGCACAGAACAGCCCAGAGTCTGGGAGCAAGATGAGGGTAGAGATTTCAATTTGGAATTCTTTTGCCTAGAAATGCTTGTTGTGATTATTATCAGTTATCCTAAAGAGAAAGGCTATTTCCTCTCCTTTTCGGCCTCTGCATTTCTCTCCATGGCACCACTTTTCTCCCAGTTGCAGGGAATCAGCTTTAGAGTCTGCCCCCAACTCCCCAATTCGACCCCCCACATTTACAGCTTATTCATCACAAAAATCCCTTCCACGTTCTTTTGTGATATCTCAGGGAGTTATTTCCCTGTCTTCATTCATTCTGCTCCCACCTTAAACCATGCCCAAATTACAGTAATAATCTCCCCTCTTGATTTCTAGCCACGAGTCACTTTCTTCATTTTAATCCATCTTCTTTCATGCTGACAGATTAATATTCCTAAAATTCTGATTTCATCACATCATTCCTTTCAGGAAATCACAATGGCTCCCCAGTATTCAATTCTATTTAATTTTATCCAGCACAGCCCCTGTGTGCCAGGGACTGTTACTATGTGCTGGGGTTTACATTATGAAGAAGACCCTGGCCTCAAGGAGTTGACAGGCCAGTGAGATGATAAATAACCATCTGGGGAGAAAGATAAAAGAAATAGCTACAAAACAACACAAGAGGGATGCGCAAAGCATCAAGGACACACAAAAGAGGAGAAACAAATTCTACTTGGGAAACTAAAGTTACACCTGGGCTTTGAAGCATAAGGACGGGCTCTATAGGAGAGGAGGTGGGAAAGGCTGGGAAGAGAGCACAGCAGGCAGGTGGCAGAGCTTGAGCAAAGATGGAGAGACGTGAAAGTGCGGGCACTACGTGGTTGAATCAAGCCAATTCTTCATCTGGGCATTAAAAATTCTGTAATCTGAGTCTACTGTATTCATCCAAGAGCAGCCCAACTCTTCCCTTCCCCAACCCCTTCCCCCCACTCACCCATTCTCTTTATCATGCTCGTCTACCCTCCCTCTCCCCAGCTCAGACATGCAGAGCATCCCTCTTCTCTACTAATCTGAATTTTGGCAGGAAGGGTATCCCAGCCCCTCTGGCACCTTCTAGCACATGCTCATGTTCCTCTTCCTTGAATCCCTGTCTTATGTACTGCCCTGCATTCTTCTCATTGACCATATAGCCAGTCTGGAATGGGGCTGTGGGCAATCTTTGTCTCCCCAGCCACTCGCATTTTTCTCTGGAGCAGCCTCCTCTCCTCCTCCACGTCACGTAGCACAGCGCCCAGACTAGGGACCATAAACAGCACCAACAAACTCCCCAGACAGTGACTCCACTGGATTTCGTCTCGTGCCACTTTTCCCTTCCCTTGCCTCCTCTTTCCTCTCTTCCCGCCACGTTTACCTCTCTTTTTGGGGGGCCATGTGTGTGGATAATTTAGATATTAATTTATAAAGGTGCAGATATGAGAGCTCCATGTGTATTTATTGAACAACCTCTATGTGAAAATAATGGATTAAAAATGTCATGTGGCTCAGCCACAAAAGGAATGAAGGTCTAACATGCTACAAAATGAATGGAGCTTGAAGATTTGATGCTGGGTGAAAGAAGCCAGACACAAAAGGACACTTAAATGAAATACTGAGAATAGGCAGATTTGAGAGTAGAGGTTACCAGGGGCTGGGGAGAGAGGAAATAGGAAGCTGTTGCTTAATGGGTACAGATTCCGTTTCGGGTGATGAAAAAATTTTGAGTGAATGGTGGTTATGGTAGCATGACACTATGAATGTAATTAAATGCCACTAAAGTATACACTTAAAAATAATTAAAATGGAAAATACATTTTTTACCACACATGCAAAAATGCCATGCAGGGGGCTAGCACATGACACAGACTTGCAGTCTGGTACTGGGAAAGGGGGTTCAGTGGGATAAACTGTCTTGAAGCCCCCTTTCAAGACCTCGTCTTTTCATTCCTCTTCTGTGCTCTGATGCTGGTGCCCCTGCTCCTAAGTTGTGGGCCTGTAACCCCCTTTTCTTCTCTCTCAATCCATCAAAACTTCCGCCCCCTCTGCCCGTGGCCCAGCTGGCCTCTTCCAGGCCCTCAGGGCTTGTTTGTGAGCCTGGCTGTGCCTTGCTTGGTGCTGTCGATTGTTGTGTCCTCTTGAATCCTCCCAGCAACTGTGACATGGGCATGACTCATTTTATGAAGAAAACCAATGCTTCCTGCTGTTAAACGACTTGTGTAGGTTTTGAACCCAAATCTTAGAACCCCAGGCTTTAAGAATCTGGTTCTTTCCACTATACCATTGTTTCCTGAAAGGCTTGTCTTTTGGACATCTGAATTGAAATGACCCGTGGATCTTGGGGGAAAAAATACAGGTTCAAGAGTGGGAATTGGCATTTTTAAGGCTGCCTCAGGTGATCCTTTTGTATCCTCAAGATTGAGGACCACTTCCCTAGGCTGCCTTTACAGTGAGGTTCTAGTGACAGGGGCAAGTTGATGGGCTGCTTTATCCTGGGTTCAGTTCCTTTTTAACAGAGGCCTTGACCTTGACTCAAAAGGAGTAGTAACAGAGGAAGGAGAGAACTCATGGTCTTTGGTTCATCCCTGAAGGCACCCTCCTGCCCGAAGTCATGTAAGCCCACCACCCTCCCCACCCCCGAATCAGCTTGGCTTACCTGGACTTCCTGAGCAAGAAGGAATCAGGGTGAGTTGGTTCTGGGAGCCCCATGTTGCCAGGGGTAAGAAAGTGGTTGGGATTCACTAAATTGGACTGGATGTGCCATCCTTGCCACTTTCTCCCTCCAGGTGTGGTGAGGTGAGCCTCTTTCCCCAGAGTGGGGTCTGGCCATTGACTGTTCTCATTCATTCATTAAGCCTTTATTTAGCCCTCTTCCTGTTCCCAGCCTCAGTTTCCCCATCTGTAACAAGGGATAGCCAAAGCCTGGAGGGCTGGTGTTGGGACCAGTGTTCAGGTAAGCAGAGTGTTACACAAAGGCCTGGCAAGCAGAAGGTTAATTTTCATCTTGTTTCTCTTGTCTGCTCTATACCTGATAAGTGCTTGGCAGATGGTTGGTGCTCAGAGTGTTAGAAAAAGAAATAAAAAAAGTCTCAGTTCCTCTTGAGTCCAGGGTGTTTGTATCTGATGGGCTGAATATTGCAACCTTATGTTCAAACCCATCAAATGAACACCCCCAGCTGTGTCATAATAACAATAATCCATTAACCATTCTACATCTCCTTTCTCCACTCCCCTTCCCCAGTTCCCCTTTAGATTCCTCAAAGAACCTAAGAAGTAGGTTGGCAGCAATTTCCTTTATTGATGATGCCTTGTACTGGGAGAGTGGTCTCTTTTCTGTTTGCCTCTTTTTTCTTTTTCCCTGATATTTCACCAGAGCTTACTGCAGACACTGTCCTCCTGAAACTGGTCATGAAGGTGACATCCCGGGCAGTACTCTCCTGGAGCCCCTCTCCTCTTGGCGTGGTGTGGAGGGCAGTGAGCCAGGCTTGTGCTGGGGCGTCCTGTCTCAGAAGGGTGGCAGCAGGCAGCCCACCACACTGGCTGGGCAGCGGGCAGCCCCCCCTTCCCTGGCTGCCTGGCCGGCTGCCCCAGGCCTGGCCGCCTGGCCGGCTGCCCCAGGCCTGGCCAGCAGCGAGGACGGAGGTAATGAGTGATGAATGGGCGCCCCATCTAATCTCCTGCCAGGGGACACGCAAGGCCAGCGTGGATGGGCTCCCTGCTCCCTGCTCGTTGTGACCTGCTCCAGGTGGGCTTGGAATGCACCCAGCCAGGATGGGGATTAAGGCTGGAAAGACAAGAGGAAATGAGGCATTAACCCTTTAGGCCGCGGCTCTCTGAGCCCCAGCTGTGGAAATGGCAGGGGAATTATCTGCCAGCATCTAATAAAAGGGGCGCATCCCCTTTGATTTATGGTAAGGATGCAGCCATGTGATACTGCTGTATCTTTGATTTGACCATTTTACTTGGAGGCGCACCCAGGAGAGAGGAGAGGATTAATTTCCTGTGAAAATGGATAAACAGACTGCTGGAAGGCTGCTCTACCTGCTTCCTTCTTGGAAACCATCTGATCCTATCAGCAAGTTACAAATTTACAGTTGCCAAACATACTTTTCCTCCTGAAATGTCGCACCTCTGACCAATTGTGATTTCAAAGAAGCTAAAGGCTGGGAGCCTGGCCCTGGCTGAGCAGGTCTCCAGGGGTGGAGTCCAGCTTCCTGCCCCAGGCAGGGCCATGGATCAACCCCAAAGGTGGACTGGAGGCCTCTTTGGGAAGAGCCCTTCCTGGGCTAGGTGCCCCAAGGTCAAGCTGTGGGCCCTTGAAGAAGTTACTTGACCTGTTTTGTTGTTGTTTTCCCATCCGTAAAATGAGGGTGAGGATAATACATACCCTGGGTGACATTTAGGGGAATGTATAATACTGAAAAGAGCCTCAGCCATGGGGAAGTGCCCTCTGAATGTTAGCTGCCATTTTTTGTCACCTATTGATCTAAATCCTGAGACCGTGTCTTCTCTGTGAACAATATCAGCAGCGTTTGTTCCAGGGCCCTGAGGCTTGCTTTGGGTTGCGTAATGACTCACTCTGACTGATCTCACTTATTTGACCCCTGACTCCTACATACCTTGGATTCTGAGTCCCAGCCAGATGCTCCCCTTGCTGCTGGCTCGCTTGTCTCCGGCCCCCATCTTGATTACACCACCCTTCCCCTTGCCCACTGCCCCCTCCTTGGTGACCTGCCCTCTGTGGACTAGGCCAGGATATCCGCCTGGGCCTTTAGGGGAACAGGCCAGTTTGGCACCAGCTCTGGCCCGGCACCAGCCTTGCTGTGACCCGACAGCCCTAGGTGAAAAGGCCCCTGCCTCGAGAAGAAAATAGGAACTCCGGAGAGAGTCCGACCTGCATGCACGTCCTGGCTCAGCCCCCTTTTCTAGTTTCTCTGAGCTCCCATCACCTCATCCAAGGTCAGGAGCTACTAAGGGTAAAACTTACCTAATGGTTGGTAGGAGGGTCAGCCCCAGCAGTGGACACGAGGCTCCTGTGAGGTGGGGAGGAGTTAATTGCTGGTTATAAGTCAAGCCCTGGAGGTAGAGCTGTGTTTTCAAGTTTTGAAGTTCCATTCCAGGGTGTATACTGACATTCTGGCCTCTAGCTCTGTTAGTGTCAAGCCCAGTACAGATACATGTCCAAGGCCTGCTTGACTTTAGTGATGTTTTAGTCAAGGCCCAGGACTGCATTTTGTTCATGGGATTTTGGGAGGAAGATCACCAGAGAGGGAGTTCCCTTTTCAAGGCTCCATGTCAGGTACTGGGATTTTCCTGTCCTAACTTGTTTTATTTAATCCTCACAACAAGCTGTGTGAGGTAGGCATTATTATTCCTATTCTACAGCCTAGAAAACAGAGGCCCAGAGAGGTTAAGGAACCAACTCAGGCTCACACAGCAAGTGGGGAACAGAGTGATGTCTGATTCCAAAACATGTGCCCAGGGGAAACAGGCCAGCTAATGCCTCCATGAGGAAAAGTCTAATTGTAACCCATTAAAAAATATTGTTTGAGTCCCAATTCACATAAAATTCATCACTTTAAAGGGCAATTCAATGATTTTTAATATATTCTCAGAACTGGGCAACCATGACCACTAATTCAAGAATATTTTCCTTATCCCAATAAGAAACCTGTACCTAGTAGATGTCACTCCCCATTTCTCTGTACTTTCAACCCCCTGCTAACACTCATCTACTTTCAGTCTCTATGGATTTGCCTATTTAGACAGTCCCTACAAATGGATTCATATAGCATGTGTCTTTTGTGTCCTGCTTCTTTCACTTCGCATAATACTTTCAGGATTCATCCATGTTGAAGAATATATCAATACTTCATTCCTTTTTATGGCTGTGTGATGTACTTGTAAAATAAAAAGTAGGAATGACTCTATTTTGCTTAGAAAAAGGATGGAGTAACAGTCTCAAAACATTGATTTTTTACTGTGGGCAAATGTGAAAGAAATGTGAAAACGGGCAGTGTTTTCCGGTGGAGTGAATGCCTCTCGCTGGAGTGTGCTTGGTGGGGGAGGGAAGGTGAGAGGGCTGGCGGGGGGCCCCTAGGACTGCGGCCATATCCCACCGCTTTCCCCGACACCTTGGGGAAGCCCAGGCTGCTCTGGCCTTTGGCAAAGCTTATTGGCTACACCCAGGAGAGGTGGTGTGTGCCCGGTGGACCTGTGCCCGGGGCAAATGGGCTAGAGGGTGTGGAGCCGCCCCAGCCGCAGGCTGCCTAGTTTGGGTGCCGCAGAAGTCTTTAGTCTGTTACACAGCCTATTGCGTTGCTTTTAGCTCCAGTTCCAGTCGCATGTCAAACACTGTGACAGCACTGCTGATTTATTTTGACTTATAAGTTTCTAAATATAAATATTTATTCTTTTTCTATTACAAAGATAAGGCATATTTATTTTAGAAAATGTAGGAAACACAGAACAACACAAAGAAGAAAAGTAAGAATCATCCATAATTCCCCTAAACAAAGATGACCATGACTTTTAACATGCATCCTCCTCTTTTTTTAAATACATATATACATGTACATTCACATTGTTTTGTAAAGTTGGCATCATGCTGGACATATTGTTTCACTCACTACTTTTTTCATTTAACAGTGCAGCATAAACATTTCCCCATTGTACTAAACATTCTTCCAAAACATGATTTAAAAAAAAAATGGCCATAGAGTGTTTTTTAGTATTAATATCTCTTTTGATTTTTGGACATGTTAGTTGTTTTCTGTTTTTCAATGTTCAGATAAATCATACATAAATCACATAAACAAAACATTTCTTTTGTACATTTTTTTTCACTTCATTAATGCACAGT
Source organism: Bradypus variegatus (assembly GCA_004027775.1). NCBI lineage: Eukaryota > Metazoa > Chordata > Mammalia > Pilosa > Bradypodidae > Bradypus > Bradypus variegatus. The sequence goes on from PVKY010010187.1 coordinate 9,861, forward strand.
GCTATTTTTGGGACAAAGGATATAAATACTTTAAAGGTATTTGATATATACGGTAAAATTGGCCTTCCAAAAGGCTAGATCAATTTATACTCCCTCAACCCTGCCATTTTTTACCTTGAGTTTTACTGTATGTGTAACTTCACCAAAATGTCTCTCTCTCCTGCTTGCTTCCTTCTCTTTTTCTCCCATCCCTCCCTCCCTCTCCCCACTTCTTCCCCCTTCCACCTCCCTCCCTCTCTCTTACACACACACACACATTATATATCAAGTGCTTATATTGTTCTGAATTCGCTTTAGTATATGCCTATGTATATATATTTTTTTTAGTATTTTTTTTATTGCTATTTTGACAGTGATCATTATCCCATCATTTTCTTAATGGCCCCTCCAGACCTCTGTAGGGCTCCTCTGAGTCCCCACTGGTCTGTGAAAGACTTCACAGTTTCCTCTGGGGTCTGCTCTCCTCCCACTCCCCTACCCCCTGCCCGTACACATTCCCCAACCCCGTGAGCCACGAGGGCCCAGAGCCATCTCAGGTTCATCTCTGCTGACAAAGTTCACGGAGGCCTCTCCCCGCCCGGGGCTGGGCCCTGTCCCTGAAGGAGGGTGGGCATCGGGCGGGGGCTTGGCGGGCCACTTCTCCTCTCCTGCTTCTCCCAGAGCTGCCACATCTTTCCAAGGAACTTGAAAAGGAACAGCTAAGTGTGCAGATCCATTAAAGAAGAGAGGACTCATGCTTGTTTTTAAAATTGGAACTAGTTAATATTTAATAATCTGAAGATTTCATACAAAACCCAGACTTCTTTTCAAATCAGAAGTGCAGACACACCGGGCAGACTTTCTTAGCATTGCCGTGTGTATCAGTAGCTCATTCCTTTTTATTGCTAGGAAAGTTCTATCATGTAGTTACACAGAAATTTGTTAATCCATTCACTTTGTTGGGTTGTTTCCAGTTTTTGAATATTACGAATAAAGATGCTAGGAGCATTTCTGTACAAGTCTTTGTAAGGGCATATATTTTTATTTCTGTTGGTAAATACCTGGGAGTGGAATGGCTGGATCATATAGCAGGGGTGTGTTTAACATTTTAAGAAACTACCAAATTGTTTTCCAAGTGTTTGCATCATTTTACGTTTCCACTAGCAGTGGATGAAAGTTCTAGTTCCTCTCTTTTCGCCAACACTTGTTATGGTCAGTCTTTTAGTTTTAGCTGTTCTATTAGGTGGGTAGTGACATCTTATGGAGGTTTTGATTTGCATTTTCCATTTCTCTCATGACTGATGATATTGAACATTTTTTCGTGTGTTTATTGGCCTGTTGTATGTCTTCTTTGGAGAAATGTTGTCATGGTTTGGAGCTTTAGGTACTTGGTAAACTTAACCCATTCCTGTGGGTGTGAACACATTGTAAGTAGCACCTTTTGATGAGGCTGCTTCAGTTAAGGCATGGCCCACCTCAATCAGGATGGCTCTTAATCCTATTACGGGAGTTCTTTATAAGAGAATGAAATTCAGACAGAGAGAGAGAGCCACAGGGAGCAAGAAGCGGAAATGGAAACCGGAAGAGAAGGAAGAGACCAGGGGAGGCTGCCATGTGCCTTGCCATGTGACAGAGATGCCGAGGCTCACCAGTAGCCAGCCCCAGAACGCCCGTGTTTGGGGAGAAAGCATCCCTTTGATGATGCCTTTATTTGTACTTTTCCCGGCCTCAAAACCATAAACAAATAAAATCCCATGTTTAAGCCAACCTGTTGCATGGTATTTGCTTTTGCAGCCAAGGAAACTAAAACATATGTCCATTCAAATTTGTGCACGTTTTATGCCTATATTTTAATTTAAGCATGTACACATTTATCCTTTCACCTAATATGATTTCATGTAAACATTTTCCATTCTTGACCTAGCCAGTGTTCCTATTTTTAAGTATAATGATGATTTCCATCATTTTGCTGCATTATGGATTCCTTAGCCATCCCCTCTCCATTGGGGATCTAGTTTATTTCTAGTTTTTTTTCCCTAATCTGAAAAGTAGTGCCACCAACATGAATGTTCAGTTTGCTGTTATTTATTTTTTTCTAATATCATGTTCCACTTTGGAAATTCCACTCCCCGCCACATGGTTACCAGGTCAAAATCAAGAGTCCATTTGAACGATGTTACATGTTGCTAAAGTGCTCTTCAGAGAAGATGCACTGGAACAGCCCACGTGGCGGCCCACTGGGTGCAGAATGGGTGCTTGCTTTCTGCCTCCCCTTCCCTTCCGGTCTTAGTTACTTTTATTTCCTCAGGCTCAGGTTGGAGGAACTCAACGTTTCACTTATAGCAAGGGATGTATGCCAACTGTGAAAGTGGGGACTTTAGGGGGAAACTTATTATACAGGGAAAGCATGTCAGTGTTAACATAATGCCCTTGAAGTGGAAGGTCTTGGCCACCACTGAGACCCCACGAGCACGCTTTCCTGGTTTTGTCAGGTGTTCATTCACTCACGCATCCAGGACTTCCCAAGCCCCTACTATGCAGCAGGTAGCAGCCCCATGCGTTGTCAAGGGTGCAGATTCGAATCTGACTCTGCCACCTCCTGCCTGTGTGGCTTTGGATAGCTTAGCCTCTTTGAGCTTTGGTGTCCTCATTTGTGAAACGGGCTAATAGTTCCTGTACATGCCCTAGGGATTAGAGGAGAGAGCATATTGTAGTGTTTGTTCATTTCTACCCTGGGCCTTAATATGCACTGAAACTTCTGTCCATCTTAAAGCTAAAGAAGTTCCTGTCTGGGGAGGGGGTACTTACAGCCTTGGGGTGGGGCAGGCACAAAGGATAGTTGATATGACAAATATAAGGCAGTGGGGGCTGGAAGCCCAGAAGAGGGCATCATACTCAGATGGGTGGGAATTCAGAGACTTGCGGTGGATAGGATCCCAATAGGAGGAAGCA
>PVKY010010188.1:0-12789 GCA_004027775.1 Bradypus variegatus
ATGTTGTTTGTAACCAGTAGTTTCTCCCATAGATAGAAGAAAAGGATAGAATAAGTAAGAGTCTAAAATAAATATAATCGACTCCACATTGCTTAGTGATGATATCTTTATGATGGTGAGATTGGAAGTGGCTTTTTCAGATTTAGCCAGACGTACTTTGACATATAATAATTATAAAATGGGCTGCATATTTTCCGGAAATAAGTGTGATATTTTCCATTCTTAACAGCTGACTTGTGGCTTGCAACATCATTGGCATACTACTTCCAAATAAATTATACATTTCAGCATAATAAATTCTTGATTTAGCATCTTGTCTTAATAACTCAAGGATAGGTTGGAAAAGCAAACCTTTATTTCTCTGGCAAATATTTACAAAGTGGAAACATCTGTTTCAATTGTTGTGGGACAGTTTATACTAGTTGTGGGGCAGTTAGGAAGCCAGGGCATGTCTGTAAACCTTTCCATGAGTTAGCATTTGATGCCTTCCTCTGGTTCTTCCTAAACTTTCTCTACAGCTCTTTCAGGCTGGCCAGAAATTATTATTTGACTTCCCTGACTGCCTTGCGGAAACCTTTGTAATTATTGTGGCCCAAGCAATTTAAAAACTATTTGCATGTCAGATCTTTCCAGAACTCAGAATTGACCCCTTTTAAAACATTTATCCCTGAAGTGTATATTACCAGTGTTATTACAGTCTCAGTAAACTATGTGTGCTCATGGAAAATGAACTCTTTTTTTTTTTCAGTGTAAAATTATCATGCTTTAAATTTCCAGACTCATTTTGCTTATTTTTTGAGTAAATCACATGATGAGGGAAAATGCTAAAGGTTAGCTTACACTTGTTCACATTTTGCCGAAAGGTTTCTTTTGCCATTTAATTTTAAAAAATATAATAAAGATACCAAACTCCTAAATCCACCATTGGCCTTGTGGCCGTGTTAAATGGAGAATTTGGTTTTCCGATGGCTTTTGGTGTGGCTCTTTTCCCAAAGTCTGTACACATTTCAGTGAAAGAAATGACATAAGGACCTTGACCCCATGAAGGTGAAGTTGTTTCAGGGGAGGGCAGACGGCCCTGTAAGCCAGGGGCACGCGGGTGGACAGGATGAGGAAACCTGAGAGGGTGCAGCAAGGGCACTTGGTAGATGGTCACTCTGGGAAGCCAAATGCACTGAGGATCAAGACTTTTCCACTAACCGGAGCTGGAGAGACAGCAGTGACTGCCTTGTGTGTGAGGCGCTGCCTCAGCATGGTGCATCAGAGCCATGTTTCCAGAGCTGAATTGAAACAGTTTGCCCCAAGAAATTTGTGTCTACACGAGCTGATCCATTCTGGGGGAATAAGTTCACATGCCAGTATGTGAGTGACCCTTCAGAAAAATATATAGCATCATATTTTGTTTTGCCCTAAAAAATACAGAAAAAACAGAAAGCCTTTCTTTTTCTTCTTCAAGGCAACACCCTCACTCACCTTTCTGTGTAACACGTGCTTGAGAATGAAAATTTTGTAGTAAAGAGAGAAAAGCACAGAAAGATATGGTAAGAGATAGGTTTTAAAGGGTTTAAAATGTGAGTACCAGTCATTTATTTCTTACCTTAAAGAAAAATAACCTGCTGGTTAATTTTTTGATAACTATTGAATAGAAAGACAGGGATGTTGTGAAGACATTGCCGCTCTCTTCTGTCTCCGTAGAAGGGTGGAATCCTGCCTTGGGCGAGAGGATGGAAGGGACTTCTGATATCACATGTGATGAAACTTACATTAATTAATCACTTGTGTAAAAATGGGACAAACGATGTAGAAATCAAGTGTATTTTAGAAAAGGACCCTTCCCTCATTTAATTATAACTCTCTTAATACCCTCTAGTGGTACTAGGGCAACATTTCTTACATACCTAACATTTTCAAGCTGCATCTTGACATGCTTAACCTATGATGAGGTCATCAACGTAAGATCATCAAACATTCTTCATAAATCCAGCTTCAGTCTAATAGTTCCTGTACAAGATATTGGATTGGTTGGATAGGAAGAAAACCCATTATTATTTGTTTCATTTCCTAAGGCTAAAAGAGTTACAATAATTAACCATTTCTCCTAATTTAGAGATGACTTGAGAAGAAATGATTTAGATATGTAGGCAAACTGTGGCATAGGCATATATCCCATATGAAATTAGCATCATGTATTTTTGAAGACTTTTGTTCACACATGTAAACATTGCATTCTAAACTTAAGCCTTCAACATGACAAATATTTGGTGATCAGCAAATTGGTGTATATGTATGAGCAGAGGGGGAGAAGCAGTGACCACTTGATAAAGCCTTCCATGAAAATGCTCTCTATGTATTTTTATATAGCCTTTTAATGTTTTCTGAGTCCCTATATCTCATATATTAATTATCTTCTAAGTTTTCTTTTTGAAAATATGACAAGCATGTCTTTTCTCTTCTAAGAAGTAGGCAAAGAAGAGTATAAATATCAATAATTACAAAGAAATCCAAGAAAGCTAAATACTGAATTTTCAAAGAGCTCCACCTATAACATAGAATAGATGGTTAGAAGCATGCTTCTCAAATTATTCCACTAAAGAATTGCTGTCAACAAAGAAGAGAATTCTTACCTGTGGGTCAAGCAGTATAACCTGTAGAAGACAATCTTTACCTTCAGATTTTTGTGACACATAGAAATGATAATTTTGATAAGGAATGCACTTCTTATTATAAAAGTAATAATGCATGCTCATTGCAGAAATTTTGAAAATTACAAATATAAAAAAGAAACTATTAATCCCCATAGTTTCAACATGTTGATACATTTCCTTCTGATCTTTTTTCCATGTAAATATTCCAATGTAATTGGGATTGTATTCTGTATTATACTTTGCATAGAATTATATTTTTAGCATTGTTCTAGCCTATTAAGGGTCATGTAATGGTCTATGTTCTGTGTGTATCAAAATTCACTTAAGTTTAAGCAATCATGTTACTCATTCATCTCTTTATTCCTTTTGAATTATTTTACTTTTTCTATAATTTGATGATTAACTGACTATAAACAAATTTATTTTTCTGATATTGAACTAACATAGATAGAATCTTAAAGCCATAAGTTGTTTGTAAGTGTAGGATTTCCTTAGACGTTTAGAAGTCAACTATTACAGCTCTGTGCACCATCTGCTTCCTTGGGAAGCCCAGTGACATCTCAGATGACTTGCATGAGCTGTCTTAAAGTCAGCACAGGAATAAAACCTTAGGAAAGAATGAATAATGCAGTTTTAGTTTTGGAAAGCAACCTCGACCCCAATTTAGATAGATCCTTTCCATAGTGAATCTTTGTTAAAGTGCTATTTTTTGCATCCTTTTTCTGCAGAATGCATTGCTGCATTATTACTGACTGCAGCACACCTGTTTTTCTTCTCATTCAAACCACAGGCTGCCCCACCCCCACTCTCTGAGATTGTGCTCTCTGCCTGTCGTGAGCAGAGTCACAGTCTTCTTAGTACTGCGGTTTTCCCTGGGCTCATTTGTACCAGCATCTCTTTTAAACATTGTTTGCATTATGAAAACAATGAGATCATGGCTCAAAGTATTATTATTGTGTGTGAACAACAACCATAATAACTATAATTATAATGGCTAACTTTTATCAAGCACATATAATCTGTGAAGCATTGGACTAAATGCATTATTTCAGTTATCTCCTTTGAGCCTCACACTTGATTATTCCCATTGTACCCATGCAGAAAAGTGAGACGTAGAATGGTTAAGTAACTTGCCTCATGACAGCAGGATTTGAACCTATTCTGTTTCTACACCTATGCTTCTAAGCACCGTCTGTCCTGCAGCCACTGTGCCATCATGCCTCCTTACAAGCAGACTTTGGGAACAAACTTATCGTTATGTTGGGGGGTGGTGGTGATCATTCTCAGAAGGTCAACTGTTGTCCCTTATGAATATTATAGTCCTGGGGTCCTTTAGGTAGTTGAGCTGATTTTGAGGACTCCACCCACGGTGAAACCCCTCAGACCTGCCTCCACTGCACTGTGTGTCTCTGAGTAGAAGGAAGACTCGGGATTAATGTGAGCAGGTTTTATAGAAGCAGCAAATCTCAAGCTGGGGCTGGTAGGAGAGTTAGGGAGGAATTTAGCAGAGACGATTTGCAAGAAGATTTTCCTTTAGCAGTGTAGATAAAATATGCTCATGTTGAGATTGATAAATTAAGAGTAAGGAAAACATAGGAGTTTTGCCTAGATGAGAAGTGGGGAGGTCTTTCTTGGGTATTAATCAGAAAATTTGGAGGAGGTTGGATATATTTGTTGGAACTTGAATTTGGCCTACTAATGGGTAGAAAGGGGTCATATATGTCTTATCAGTTGAAATTATATGACGATTCAAACTCCATCTTCTAAGATGGATAGGAGTGGATAGATATTCATGGAGAGGTCATCTTGGAAGTTGTTTTATTACGAGTTGATGATCTTACAGCTTCCCACATGGCATCCTTCTGAGTTTCTAAGCACTCTAGTTCTTCTTAGAAGTTGTTTCATTAGGAAGTATTGACAATCTTGGGTCAATACTGATCCAGCTGATAAAGTGATCAATCAAATTTGTACTTGAATTTCAGATGTCACCTTATGTCTTCTAGCTGCATACCTGGCAATAATTTGCTAGCCAGTCAGGAAACACAAGGCAGTGGTTTGCAAGTAGCAGTGAAATACTTGTTTCTGTATTTTTCTTTGATACTATTTATTTTTACAGAAATCAATGAATGTACCGTGAACCCTGACATCTGTGGAGCAGGTCACTGTGTTAACCTTCCGGTGGGGTACACCTGCATATGCTATGAGGGTTACAAATTCAGTGAGCAACAGAGGAAATGTGTTGGTAAGAGACACTTTGCATAAGCAAACAAAATTATTAAATATCATACATTTGCTCATTTAAAACATTTCTTCTTATGCAAACCAATTTAACCATCTTGGGAAAATGTGACTGTATTTAAATTTTTAAAATGTTAATCCTGAGCTAAGGGAGCTCTCAAAAGTTGGCTAAACTCCTGGAAAGCTCTTACTTCTTGGTTCAGTGCTACTTACCTTACTGAGTGTAATACAATTACATAAAAGAGAAATAATTTCCAGAAGTTTGTCAGGTAAAGCCAGTAAGATAAATAGGAGTTCTGGAAATAACTACCTACAAATACGCATTCTGCAAAAACAAATTAATATTAATATACATTGTAATAAAGTATTATGTTTGTCTGAGTACATAGAATCTGACTTCTAACAGGAATCTCTAAATTGAAATTCAATATATGCTGACATGAGGCTATTACTGAATTTATAGATAAGGGATCTCATATGTGCTACTTTGAAAAAAATGAATCTCTGTACGAAATGTTTAATAGTATTGAGTACATTATTTTAAATGTAGTTCTAAATTTAATTTCCTTTTTTAGAAAAAGAAAACCAATCTGTAAGTTATAAGGAGAATAGAAATCAACAAAGGCCCATATTTAATTAATATTACCTTAAAATGCTAAATAGCATTACACAAGATGTGTGAATTTTTCTATTTGTGTGTGGGTACCTGCTCTGTGAGGTGACTTTTACCCTTTCATATCTGCGTATATTGCATTGTATTCACATTTAAAACCTGAAAATATAAAATTGGAAAGGGCAACAGAGAAGATTTGGTCTAGCTTCTCCTGTGTGCACAGTGAAGAGATTTCTTTGGATGTTTCCGACTGTCCCTGCCTGAGCCTGCCTGGGCTTTGCACAGCACATTCCAGTGTTTAAATGACCCATCGTCAGGTGGCTTCTGGTGTGATGACCTGAAATCTATCTCTTTGAAAGACAACAGTGTGGTTTCAGTTTCAGCTTTTGAGGAATATACCAAACTTTAATTCCTCTTCCCAGAACAGGCCTTTCACATACTGGAGGAGAATGGCCGTCTTTTTTCAATTATCAAGTTTTTTGGTATAAGGGAGTAGTAGTATGGTATGTTATAGAACAGGAAGATTGAGAATTTCTTGCTACAATACACTAATCCTTTTATACGTTTTTATTGACAGACATTGATGAGTGTACTCGGGTTCAACACCTCTGCTCCCAGGGACGCTGTGAAAACACCGAGGGGAGTTTCTTGTGCATTTGCCCAGCAGGCTTTATGGCCAGTGAGGACGGAACTAACTGCATAGGTAATGGCAGCTTTCTTCCTGATCTATAAGTCCCAGATCAGAGTTCGTAGATCCTCCAAGATCCCCCAGCCCAGTGCTTACTCAGACAACCCAGAATTTCTTTTATTAAGCACCTGTTATGGCATAGCAATCTTTTAGGTACTGGGAGATATGAAAGTGGAAATTTTTCCTCCAACCCTTTTGAATGAAAAGTGCCAAATGCATGCAGGCACACAATGCATTAAACATTGAGATCCTGCTTAAGAAATCAAAGCCACTCATTTTTGAAGCACGTCAAACAAATCAGAGAGGCAGTAGTAGACATCAGTTGTTTCATTCTTAAATTTGAGCTAACCTGGGAGATGGGAGAGGTTTGAAACTGAAATGCTGTTTTGGACAATGGAACTGTTTTCCGTCCTGCCGCACAGACGTGGACGAGTGCCTGCGGCCGGCCGCGTGCGGGGAGGGGCGCTGCGTCAACACCGCGGGGAACTTCCGGTGCGAGTACTGCGACGGCGGGTTCCGCGTGACGCGGGGCGGCCGCTGTGAGGGTGAGTGTGCCGGGAGCCGGTGGCTGCGCCTCCCCGGGTGCTGCGTGCACGAGCCCGGGGCGACGGGGCTGGATCTAGAAGCACAGCTGGCCAGCGTGGCCGCGAGGCCTTTCCACCGCTGTGCACGGCGCCGGCCGATCGAGCACCGCCTGTTTTCTGGATTCTCAGCCTTTTCCCTCACGTCGGGGGCCCTGTCCGGATTCTTTTCCCTCTCCATGCGCTCTTTATTACTCACTCCGGTTCTGCCTGTCCTGGTTTTTGGAGCCACAGCTACATTAGAACGATTAAAGACGGGGTATCTTAGAACAGACCCAGACTTAATTAGCCTGGCTGGGAACATGGCGCAGGTGTAACTGGTGTTGGTGTTTCGTTTTTGACCTATTCACCTTGTTACATTCCTTTGTCCCAACTTTTATCTTTTACATTTGGTCTGGGAATTTCTTGCAGACTCCCTACAGAAAGACTGTCTGATCAACTCCAGGTCAGATTCCAACGGTGTTAGATAAAATGGCTTTATTACTGACCACACCAGCGGGTTTGCTCTCATTATAAAAATGTTTTGAAAAATGTTTATAGCATGGTCAGAATTATTATCCATTGAGTATGTCTGCTCAGGTTCTTTTTGATACTTTTTTGGTAATTATTTTTGTAAAGAAAGAAACAGCTGCTTAAGCCCTGCCATGGAGACATCAGGGAGACGGAGCAGGGGTCCCTGAGCAAATTTTTGAGGAGTCTGGATGTGGGGATGGTGCTGGTTTCTGGGGTTCCCACATATCGGGTGCCCAGAGCTTGGGAGGGAGAGGCTAGGCTGGGGACATCTGTGCTCAGCAGACTTGGCTTCTGCGCGTTGGTTTTTTTTTTTTCCACAGCCCTGATGACCCAGGCCTGGAGGGAGAGCTAATTAGACATTTTTGGCAGCCTACACCTGCCTCTCCTGTTGGCCTCCTGCCTTGTCCTGGTTCTGCATCAGACAGGAGTAGGAGGATTTATGTTATGGGATCTCTGATCAACTTGGGATCAGCATAGCCATGAGCCCCCCCCGACAGCCAAGAAGCAGGGGCCAGTGCAGGTGGGGCGTTCCCCACCCTCGCCTTGCAGGGAACTTGCCCTCTGCTCTCGAGAGGCAGCGTGGGAAACGGAACCAGCAAGGGCTGTGGAGTCAGCTCGCGGCTCCCACACTTAGTAACTGTGTGAACTGGAGCCGGTTACTTGGCACCTTTGAAACTTAGTTCATCATCCATAAATTCAGAACAATGAAGTTAATTTAACATTAAGTTATTTTAAACATGAAAATAAAGGTTGCAGTGTCTTGTATTGTGCTTCTCCCATCGTTAGTACTCAAGAAGTGTTAGTTTCTTTAAATTTCCCTCTTCCCTGACCCCTTTTGGTTTTCGCATCACATCTTCTCAGTATATCTGTAGTTGTGGGGCCTGCTTAAAAAAGGGGGGGGGTAGGTTTATCTGATCAACATTTAATTGCAAAGCAGCACCTTCCAAAGAAGTCAAATTCTGATCCTGTCTGTTCTGCAGTGGTCCTAGGATGGGGAGATAAGAGATGTAAGTAATAACTATAATATAAGGAAGGATGGAAAGGAGTAGAAAAATAAATTTGAAAATTACTTCATTAAACTGAAAGACAGGAGAATAAATAGCAATACTCAATAAATGGAAAATATTTAACAGCAATATTATCAGGGTTCCCTGAGTAAATTATACATAATCTATCCCCATGAAAAGGCTAGAAAAGAAGAAAGAGCCAAATATGCAGCTTTTTTTTTCTAATTTTGTCATGGACCAGAGCCAAAAGTCCCTGGGCTTCTGGCTCACTGAAAATTTTCTCAGCTGTCACTAATGAAGTTGCTTTCAAACAGGGCTGGTCTCCAAGGAGCTTATTGTAGTTTACAGACATGATCTCATTGATCCTTGCTTTATTCTTTTAATGTATTACAAGGCAGGTAGTCCCTTATTTATAGACAAGGGAAGAAGAAAATAGAGGTGAGAGCAGCAGGAAATTCAGGAACGTCACCTTGTGTCACTCAGCTTTGTACCTTATTTATTGGACCAGCCTGTTTTGATGACATTCTCTGATTTAGCAATTGTATTTCTATAATAACAAAAATCCCATCCAGAGGAGAATGTAATGCTGTTTGGAATATGAAACTGGCAAGCATCCATCTTTTGGTGGAACAAGAAGTCCCAGAACATCTGACCTAAAAAAACCCACTGTGTGTCATTGTCTATTGGCAAAAAGTTTTCTCTGATAGAAAAAAAATTTTTGCAGTGACCTGGTACTCATTCTGTTAATATCATCCTCAACTGTTGACTTTGAGCATCTTTTCACACATATCTAGTGATATGTAGTGGAAGATAAATATCTAATAGTATCCCAGAATGAAGATACCAAACCTGCTGGGTATTTGGTATACTAATTATGCATTTTTCCTTTTCACTTTTCAGCTGTACCCTGAAAAACTGTTTATATTCAAAGTGTGAGTAGAGATTATTATATTGGTCACACTTATGCATTAAATCTGCTCATTTGAATCCAAAGTCTAACTCCAGAAAAATGCTTATTTCAGAGGCTAGAAGCCAAGATAGTATCACTCATTTTAAACTACTGAACTGTATTCCATATCTTACTTTTCCTCTTCCTTGTTGTTTTTATCATTCTTAAAAATACCTAAAGCTTTTGTAATGATAACCTCCACCACAACCCAACCATATTTAAGGTGTTTGTTTCTCTCCATATTGAAAAGAACCATGTTTAATAAATTAGCTGTGAATTTGAAAAGGTGTATTTTTACCAGAAAATATTACTGTCTAATCATATCAACCGGTTTTCTGGAAAATCTTGAAAGTACGTTGTCCAGTTTGCTAATACTGCCATTATGCAAAACACTAGAAATGGATTGGCTTTTATAAAGGGGGGTTATTTGCTTACAAAGTTACAGTCCTGAGGCCATAAAAAGTGTCCAGACTAAGGTACCAACAATAGGGTACCTTCACTGAAGAATGGCTGATGGCATCCAGAAAACCTCTGTCAACCAGGAAGGCACGTGGCTGGCGTCTGCTCCGGAGTTCTGGTTTGAAAATGGCTTTCCCCCAGCATGTTTCTCTTTAATCATCTGGAGTTGTTCTCTTAGTTTCTCCCAGGCAAACTCCGGGCTAGGAAAAGTCTGCTTTCAATGGCCATCTCCAAAATGTCTCTCTCAGCTGCAATACTGAGCAGCTTCTTTCTGAGCTCTTATAGGGCTCCAGTAAACTAATCAAGACCCATGCTGAATGGGCAGGGCCACACCTCCATGGAAATATCTACTCAAAAATATCACAGTTGGGTGAGTCACATCTCCATGGAAACAGCCTAATCCAAATATCTCACAAGATTGGATTAAAAGATCTTGGCTTTTTGGGGGACATAATATATCCAGACTGGCACATATGTGATGAGATCACTCTCTTAATGTTCTTTCTCTACCTCCAAGAGATTCCTATTATATGAAAGGTTTTAAATTATTCAAACATAGTGTTCTTGGGTTCATTAAGCCAAAGAGAGGATTTTCCTAGAGCATCTGATGACTGCAGAGAGAAACCCTGGCCAGGTAGATATATGTGGCTCCCTTACTCTCACCCTCATTCATCATATTTCTTCTGCCAAGCTTTGCTATTACTTAAAAGGTTTGGTGGCCCTAGAGAGCTGTCAGCTCCCAGAGTGGAAAGGCCTGGCTTGGTCTTGGAATGTGGCGAATATTTTAATTAAGGTATATCTACCTAACTGTGCACGCATCATGTTAAGTCTAAGTGTTGAACCGAGGTTTCACGTAACCAGGTATTGTCTTCCCCACCATAATGTAGATACCACATGCTTCTTTGTCCTCCTTCACAAAAGGAAGTTTTGCTTTGATATTCTGATAAAACGGTTATGACTGAGCTTTTTTATTTTTCAGATATTGATGAGTGTTTGACTCCAAGTACTTGTCCAGGTGAGCAGTGCGTGAACTCTCCTGGCTCTTACCAATGTGTTCCCTGCACAGAAGGATTCCGAGGCTGGAATGGACAGTGCCTTGGTAGGTACTGTAGTGCTCACACTGAAGTTTTGTTTCTTTTGCATTGCCATTTGCTGATAGAGTGGTGGAATGCCAAGTGAACCCTCTTGTAAAATAATAAAAAAAGGAATGTAATAACTTGACGTATTTCTAAGAAAAATAAAGTTATCCTTAACCACAGAGAAAATTTAAAAAATGAGTTGGCATTAAGGTTGGAAATCTGTCCTAAACAAATTGTTATCCCATATGTGATAAATAACCAACATCAAGTAACATATTAAGAACCCCAGGGAGGAGAAAGGTAAAGAGTAAAATGCTTAAAGAGAGAGAAGAGGCATAAGAAGCAGCTACCACAGACAAATAGAAATTAATTAGGAAAAAAAGAGTTTACCAAAAAAGCAAATACAGAAAGAGAAATCTTCACTGACGCACATGCAGCTTAGGTTCATTCATTTATTAATTTAAGTATTTAAAAACAGTTGCTGAGCACGTACATCAGCTGCCGAGTGGGACACACTGACAGATTCGCTTTGGTTCTAATTTATCTATTCTGTAGTTGTCACGTGATCCTTTCCTGAAAAGTTTAGCTCTTTTTCTTTCCATTCCAGAACTCTGAATATTTGAGCCAAACTTTTCATTCATTCCTTCTTTCTTGTCTTCCACAAATGTTTATTAAGAACTTGATGTATATGCCCAGAGTCGTACAAGGTGTTGGGATACATTGAGGACCAAAAACATGGCACTTACTGTCTAGTGCGGGAGACTGGTGACTGGCACTCACCCAAACAGCTCACAGATAAATGTAGATGTACAAGTGAGACAGGTGCCAGAAAGGATGTAAAATGTAGCGAGTTGTCTTTAGGAAAACTATTGAATTAAGGCTCACCTGGGGAGTTAAGTGGGGACAGGGACAGAAGGGGGGATGTTTAAGGCAGGGAAAACAGCGTATGCAAGGAGCTTGTGAAAGGAAGAATCCGGCATGTTCCAGAAGCTGAAAGGCTAACATGACTGAAGGGCTGAGGGCAAAGGAGATTGGCTGCAAGATCCGGGGACAGTCCATGCAAAGCCCTCTGGGTCCTGCTAAAAATGTTGGTCTTTATCCTGTACGCTCTGAAAAGAACTTTGAGTGTTTTAAAGAGGGGCTGAGGAAAGTAAAAATGGGGCAGCAGCGCTCCCAATTTTGAAGCTTTGGATTCATTTCCGGGCAGCATCAGCTCTGCCTTCTGAACCGCCCTCCCCCTCCCATTCCCACTCCCAGGTGTCACTCCCAGTAGAATTGCTGTGAACCGGACATTTTCAAGAAGAAAAGATTTTTATTAATTGTTTATTTGGTAAACATTTCTTTATGTAATTGGAGCCCCCTCAGAAAGTACTTTTCATTCTAATATTCCCATTAAGCTCACATTTCATAGTTGCTTATCAGGATTCTAATGTACCCTATATTTTCACATAGTGATACATCTAATCTAGGAACAGAGCCTTAAATTTACCTTAAAATACTAAAATTCCCAGTATTAGTAAAAACACAACCCTGATTCATGAGTGTACTAATAGAATGTGACTGGCCAAACTGGCGAGTTATTTGTCTTCAATGTAAATTCATTTATCTAGATAGGGCAATAATAATAGTGAGTCCTTAGACCTAAATGTGTAAAATCTATCTAATTGTGACTGTTCTGCTCCAGTTCAGTGACAAACACAGCAGCTCCTTTAAAAGTGATTTTGCTTTTGCCAACCAGATGATTAGAATCATAAGCAGAAATATTAGGTCACTCTATTACTCAGTGCAACCCAAATTACACACTTAATCACTTGTTCCAAGCAATAGCTTTCATTTCTGCATCAATAAGGTCATTTCCTATTATGAAAAGTAGGCAGTATACTCTTTTCTTCTGCTTTGGAGAAAATTTTAGGACCTATGTAATTTGCAGATCAAGCCAGTCCTCTGTGGCATGAGCAAACGTTCCATTCATTGTTTATATTGTATATACAGCTCTTTTAAATTTCTCACAAGGGCT
>PVKY010010189.1:0-12786 GCA_004027775.1 Bradypus variegatus
TATTGGGGATAGATAATATGTTTTTTTAAGCCCTTTAAAGTATTTATACTTTGAAATGTTAGTTTATAATTATGAGAAAAAAATATCCGTAAACAGCATTTTGATGAAAATTAAATTTTCTCTCACAGCCGAGATGCAACTCAAATCTATTGGTTGGAGGACAGCTCACTTTTATATTTATGACAATCACATTTTTTATTTGTAATACAATGTAAAATATGATCATTTTATGTATAATTGTGTAATTGGTCTCAGTAAATTGCTTTAAAGAATTATTATGGCTTGCCTTTATCAAACCTACCTTCTGTAAATCTTAAGTGCATAAATGGATTTCAGGATCCTTTGAAGATGCATGATACATATAAGCTTACATTAAATGTTTGCAGAAAGGTATAAGCACATCTTTTTAATTTTATGTGCTCTACTACCTACCTATCTATATCCAGAGCACATTTGTACAGATAATGTATGTCAAAATGTCACCTGAAGCTCTTCAATCCTCAATTATACCTCCCACCATTGTACAGAATTTAATATTAGTATATCAATATTTATACAGAGTGATTTTATGAATCCCAGGTTAAAAAATAATAAATTATAGAATTAATATCTATGTTATGTAAAAAAAAAAACCATAAAATTTTTGTAACTATGCTTTCTCCAGTGCCTTAAAAATGGCACTTGAATCAGAAATAACTTATTTACAAGTAACACTGAAGAGATATATTTATAACTTACCATTACAGGTGCCTTGCTCTGTCTCCCAGGATTCATGCATAAAACAGTGGTTAACACAAAACTCATAGAAGTGCTTGGTGGTTTAATCTTTTATAAATGTGTTTAAAGTGATCTAACACTGTACCTTGCATATAGTAAGTGCTGGATATTTGTTAGTTTCCTTTCCTCCCTCTCTCTCTTACTGTAAACTGAATGGTATATAATACTAAGCTGTGGTGTAGTTAAAAGGCTTTTAGATCATCAACCATGCTCACAAACACAAGCCAGGACCAGCTGAGCCTGGGCCATAAAAATAGGTCCTGTCACCCAAAATGTATGGGCTCCTTTTATATTTTGCCAATGACAGCTGCTCTGGCCTCTGGGGAGCAGCTTACTTTCAGCCTCAGCAGCTTCCCATCACCCATGAGCAAGTTTAACATAAGCTTCTGTTGCTCTAGGTAACTAACTGGTCTTACAGGAGGAAAAGAAGTGAGATCAAAGGGATGAAGTCAAGTTCAAGAAAATGATTCTCAAACCTAAATGTTCTTGCCCTGGTCTAGAGCCTGCTGATAAAAATGTCATCTAAGTAAACAGTTGAAGCCCTGCAGATATAAACAGGTGAGTTCCTAAAATAGTTGTGGAGGCTTTATCCATGGCAATGTTTAATTCAAGAAATGTGAATGATGTTGGAATTGTTTCAGCACAAATGAAACTTTGTACCCTAAGCATACCTCGTCTAATCCATCAGGATTTGGGAAGGAAGAAGGAAAATGTATTAAGCTGAAGTTTGCACTGTGGAGAGGGAGAAGCAAGGTTGATAATTTGAAAATATACATTTCATATTTTTATTGAGCATCTGCGGTGCCACAAACACCGTGCTGGGCAATGGACATACAATGCTGAACAAGATGGGCATGGTCTTCCCCCCCGCCACAGCTCACAGTCTGAAGGGATGGCATAGTTTAAAGCTGTTTCCTGATGCTAATACCAAACTCATTTGACTATTAAATATGCTCCCTGCTGTTTTTCCAAATGTTAGACTCATGTCTTCTCATATCCTTCCATATGGCTCCTAGCTTAGCTCATCTTTAATCCACTACCCCTTCTCGCATTTATTCCTTTTTTCTTTAAGAGGAGCATTCCAAAATCCTTTGTATTTAGATTCAAACCAGATACAATACAACAAACCAAATGTGGTGAATCATCACATTCCCAGAGAATGGAATTCCTGAAAGTATTCCTGAAATTCTGCAAACCATCCATTGACCAATTTGGAATCTTCTTTTGAGAAAAAGGGATCACTGAGTAGGTGTTCTGAGGGAGTTTCTATTTTAATTTTATTAATACCAAAGCCAAGGGTCCTATTTACATACTTTCTCCTGGTTCTGAATGACATGAATGGTGAGCTGGTTTGAATCTATTATGCCCCCAGAAAAAGCCATATTCTTCGATGCAGTCTTGTGGGGCAGACGTTTTGGTGCTGATTAGATTTGCATGGAAATGCGCCCAACCCAACTGTAGGTGATAACTCTGATGAGATATTTCCATGGAGGCGTGGCCACACCCACTCAGGGTGGGCCTTGACCATTGGAGCCATATTAAATGAGCTGACGGGCAGAGGGAACTCAGTGCAGCTGAGAGTGAACTTTTGAAGAGGATCTATAGCCAAGAGGGTTACTTTGAAGAAAGCACAGGAGCTGCAAATGAGAGACATTTTGAAGACAGCTGTTGAAAGCAGACTCTTGCTCTGGAGAAGCTAAGAGAGGACACATACCCCAAGAGCAACTGAGAGTGACATTTTTGAGGAACTGCAGCCTAGAGAGGAATGTCCTGGGAGAAAGCCATTTTGAAACCAGAACTCTGGAGCAGATGCCAGCCACATGCCTTCCTAGCTAACAGAGGTTTTCCGGACACCATTGGCCATCCTCCAGTGAAGGTACCCGATTGCTGATTTGTTATCTTGGACACTTTGTGGCCTTAAGACTGTAACTGTGTAACCATATAAACCTCCTTTTATAAAAGCCAATCCATATCTGGTGTTTTGCATTCCAGCAGTATTAGCAAACTAGAACAAATGGCATACAATCCATTTAGGCAATCTTAAATTAAATTAAATATAGTGTCAGGGCCCAGCTGTGAAGGCAAATTGGTGAATTTAAAACAAATATAAGAACTGCCTTAATAGAAGGCAAACAATAAAAATGTACTGCCCTTCCTTCCCCCATATCCAATCATCACTGGCTTCTCCTGGAGATATCTGGCCAGAGATTTCCACTGGTTTCGTCGAGTTTCATTGTTTTTTTGTGAGCAAAGTCCAAAGAGCATACTTTGTTCTTCCTGACAGCCTATGGCCTCCGAAGTGCATTCCTCCTAGGGAAAGAAACCAGCCTGAGAGGCTGGCCATGACAAATGTGGTATTAGCACAGATAGATTTAGGAGAGAGGGGATGGGGGTGGGTGAATAAAAATTATAAAAGTATTACATGATTGCAAATATATATTGAGCACTCACTATATGCCTTAAGTGCCTAAATACATTTAATCTCTATGACAACACCATGAGGCACTGTATTATCACCTTTTACAAAAGAGGCATAGAGAAGTTAAGAAACTTGCATATGGTAACACATCTAGGAAGTAGCTGAGTGAATTTAAGTTCATGCAGAGTAGCTCCAGAAGCCCTATCCTTACCACTTCAGAACAGAAAAACACTTTTACTATACTACTCAGAAATAAGATTACTAATAGATTTTGAAATCCTTTTTATCTCCCGTTACTGGCAATGGAGAGATCAGCCTTTATTAAAATTTTTGAGCTCTGAAGTGTGTACTGGGGACCCTCACTAAACCACATTTCACACACACAGATTAACACTTAAAAAACATATAACTTACAAAGGACTTGAACGCAGAATATAAAAGCTTTCAAAAAATCACTAATAAGAAATGAAATTAACTAATTAAAACATGGGCAAATTATTTGAACAGGTTCTTCCCCAAAGATGATGCAATGGCCAATAAGCACATGAAAATCATTAGGGAAATGCAAATTAAAACCAAAATGAGATTCTACTACACAACTTTTTGATGGCTAAAATAACAGACTGATCTTACCAACTGGTGGTGAGTATGTGGAGGAACTGAAACCCTTGTATGTGCATGTAAAGAAGTGCAACCTCTGGAAAATAGTTTGGCAGTTTCTTAAAAAGTTAAGGTTATACTTGCCCTATGAACTGACCATTACACTATTAGATATTTACCCCACTCAAAAAGAAAGCATATCTGTTCACAAATGTTCATAGATTATTTATCTGTAATCACTAAAACAGTGAAACCACCAAAATGTCCAAAATATTTAAATGGGAAAGCAAACTGCGATATAGCTATACAGTGGAATACGACTCCACAATAAAGAGGCACGGACTATTGTTGCAACAACATGGATGAGCCTCAAAAGAATTATGTTGAGTGGAAGAAGCAAGCCACAAAAGATTATATAGTTCATGATTCCAACTGTATAAAAATCTAGAAAATGCAAACAGTGGCAAAGGGCAGAACAATGGTTGCTTAGGTGAGAGCAATGGGGAGGGGTGGGACAGGAGTTGAAAAGGGAATGAGAAGCTTCTGCGGGTGATGGATATGTTCCGTCTTGACTGTAGTTATGGTTTGACAAGTGCACGCATATGACAAAACTTACCAAACTGTACACTTTAAATATGTACAGTTTATTATATGTCAAGTATACCACAATGAAGCTGTTAAGAAAAGAAAAATGTCAATAACACATTTGTTGAGAAACTCAGAAGTTCTGCTAAAATACTCTCTGATGACAGTTTAGGGCATTAACTGTTCTGGGGACATTTTCCTGTATTATTGTGGGACTTCACAATATTCTGTTCCTGAGGTGTAATTCTAAAACCTTTGAATTACTATAGATTGTTATTTACTATATAATATAGATTGTTATTTACTATAGATTGTTTATATGAAGGCTTGTTGACCTGTTGACCTGTCTGATTAATTTAATGAATTTTTAACAAATATTTTCTACCAGGCTATACTTAAGACTCAGTAAATAGGGTCATTACTTAAGTATACCACTGGTTTTAGATTCTCAAGTTTAGCTTTTCAATATTTGTGTGGGAGGTTTATAAATAGCAAGAAGGAACCTACAGTTCCTACAACAATTTTTTTCCCACATTATAGTACTATGAAATGAAGAATTCTATGATGGGTTTAACATGTTTCTTTTTTCTAATATTCATTTTATTGAGATATATTCACATACCACGCAGTCATACAAAACAAATCGTACATTCGATTGTTCACAGTACCATTACATAGTTGTACATTCATCACCTAAATCAATCCCTGACAACTTCATTAGCACACACACAAAAATAACAAGAATAATAATTAAAGTGAAAAGAGCAATTAAAGTAAAAAAGAACAATGGGTGCCTTTGTCTGTTTGTTTGTTTCCTTCCCCTATTTTTCTACTCATCCACCCATAAACTAGACAAAAGGTAGTGTGGTACTTATGGCTTTCCCAATCCCATTGTCACCCCTCATAAGCTACATTTTTATACTGTACCCTTGAATTTTTTCAAGACTATAGATGATTTTTCAGGCCATTGTATCACACATTTCTTGTAATAGAATGCATTTACTTGAGATGTTATTATAAATAAAACATATGTACATCTATTGATACATACATGAACGCACACACACAATTAATGGTCATTAAATATGATTCTGTCTTCAACTTTCACCAATCCCACAACTTGTTGTCATTCAGCATTCTTAATTTCATAAGTATATTATTAATCATATGGGTTTTTTTTACATGTCATTTTTTTACATGTCATTGTATTATATTCCACACCATGGATTCAGCCCAAGGCATAATTTAATTGCTACTATAATAAACTCAGAGTTTTATATGAGCTAACAAATCCTAATCCTTCAAGACAGAAGTGTAAACAGGACCTACGTTCATGAGTCACTTAATTGTTTTTCCTCAGCTGAAAATAACCATCTTTGTTTCATCCATGGCTATATCTGTACCGATATTTATGTGCACATACACAGTCAAATTCACTGAAATACAAGAGACCCATAAGTATGGTATTCATTTGGAAACAGAATGATTCAAATATGTTTGTATTAGTCAATCAATAATTTTTAAAAATAATTGCTGATTTTCTTCTGGCAAGAGAAATATAATAATTATTTCTATTTTGTGAATTTAGATCCATAGAAATAAAAAAAAGTTATATTGCACTTGAGAAAATATTTAACCATATTCAAAATGTTGATGGGGAATAATCTACTGATAGAGATTTTACGTTCACAACAGCCATTGCCCTCAGTTTGCTCAGGCTGTCGTAGCAAGGTGCCACCAACTGTGGCTTGAAATAACACATGTATTGTCTCAAAGTACTGGCAGCTAGAGGTCTAAAATCAAGGTGTAGGCAGGGAAGTTGTACTTTCTCTGAAGTTTGTAGGGAAGAAACTGTCCCACGCCACTGCTAGGGAAGTCACAGACACCCTAGCGGTTCTCTCCCAGCCCTTGCCCACCCCCTCGTTTTCTCCTATGTGCTTATGTTTCCATATTTTCCCATTTGGCAGCCCTGGGAGACAGGAGGTCTAAGGGGGCGGCCTGACCTCAAACCCGCAACCGGAACCTGGGACAAGTAGTTCCCGCTGCGTAGGGCTGGGGGCTCGCCGCGGGGGCTGGGGGCTCGCCGCGGGCCCCTCCCCGGCTGTACAAGTAGCCGCTCTCGGGCCGCGGGGATTTACTTCTCTCAGCACGAGCTGCGGTGTGTGGAGCTGTCCAACCCGGAGAGCAGCTGTGATGAGATCCCTTCCCGTGCTCTTTGGACCCTTTGTGGTGTGTAAGTAATCAAGCAGTCGTTTTACTGAAAGTTTTTGTTGTGTCTCAGTCTATATCCCCGAGACACACCACACAGCAACTTGCTCCACGGCCATCTTGCCTGGCTTTTGGCGGTGGTTTGGTGGCAGTCCATGGCGGTCTCTGCCTCTTCTCCATCTGTCTCCATCTGTGTCCAAATTTACCCTTTTTATAAGGACACCAGTCATAATAGCTTAAGGGCCCATTCTACTTCAGTACAACTTCCTTTTAACTTGCCTAATTTAACCCTAAAGGCCCTGTTTCCAAACGAGGACACATTCTGAGGTGGTGGGAATTCGGACTTCAGCATTCATTTCTGGGACAACTGAAACATGCCTCTTTTAGTTTCCTAGGTTGTTCAAGCTAATACCATGAAATGGGTGGGTTACAATAATGGGAATTGATTTGCTTATGGTTTTGAGGCTAAAAGAAAGTCCAAATCAAGGCATCATCAAGGCAATGCTTTCTCCACAAAGACTGGCATTCTGGGACTGACTACTGCTGAGTTTTTGGTCTTCTGTCACATGGCAAGGCACATCTCTCCCTTCTTTTTCCAGGTTCTGTCCAGTTTCAATTTTTAGCTGCTCCCTGTGTTTCTTTTTTTCCCCTGTCTGAATTTCACTCCATTTATAAAGGACTCCAGTAATAGGATTTAGACTTATTCTGATTTAGGTGGGCCCATTCCTTAACTGAAGTAACCTCTCCAAAAAGTCCTACTTATAATGGGTTCACACCCACAAGAATGGACTACATTTAAGAACCTGCTTTTCTGGGGTACTTTCAGCTTCAAACCACCACAAATGCCCTTATGCTGCTTTTTTGTGGGCTACAAATCATTACATAATACTGCCTTTGTGCTCCTATGTTTTATCTTCTGGTAAATGATGGTTTATCCCCATGACCTGCTGTTCAGTTTCCAAAATATCTTAAGCATGAAAGGGATCAAATGTAAATGGATATTTTCTTGTAAAATTCATTTTACATAGAAAAATAGATCGATAGATGGTACGTTTAAAAACAGGTGATTTCAAGTGAATATCAAATTTGTAGAAACAGTACTATTTAGGATATGTATGACTGGTTTTGTTTTGTTGAGAGTAGATTAAATGGAACAATCTGGCATGGAATAAATGGTCTCAGAACATGCCATGAACAAATCCTTCTATAATTCCTTTTGTCACTCAAGCCCTATTGTCAAATTGAAAGTACACCTGTAGCAAAATAATA
This sequence comes from Bradypus variegatus, assembly GCA_004027775.1. Classification (NCBI taxonomy): domain Eukaryota; kingdom Metazoa; phylum Chordata; class Mammalia; order Pilosa; family Bradypodidae; genus Bradypus; species Bradypus variegatus. Next base: position 7,859 of record PVKY010010189.1, read on the forward strand.
TTTAAATATTTTTGGTATTTTCATTATAAGTAAATAATAGCTGTTTTTCTGTACATCCTGCATTCTCAAACTTCTGAAATATTCCAGATTGGTAAAGATCACAGAGAAAGTTTGAAGGCAAAGGTAAAAGTTAAAGGTGAAAACTTTAATCGGTCTAACCTTTCTGTGCATCTGCCTACTTTGTTACTTAAGAAAAAAACATCTAATAGTAGTTAAAGAACCCATGTCTTATTTACTACAATGGGCAGTGTGCCAGTTTGAAACTGTTATGGATCCCAGAAGAGCCAGGATCTTTTAACCCAGTCTTGTTGGGTGGAATTTTTGATTGAGTGTTTCCATGGAGATGGGACCCACTCAACTGTGGATGAGAACTCTGAATGAATTATTTTCATGGAGATGTGGACCCTGCCCACTCAAGGTGGGTCTTGATTAGTTCACTGGACTACTTAAGAGAGCTCAAGAGCTGACCCTGATGCTGACGTTTGGAGAAGGTTGGAGATGCAGACAGAAGGATGTTTGGAAATGCTAAGCTAAGAGATGAAGCTCAGAGTTTGCCCTGGAGAAGCTAAGAGAGAACTCCCAGATGCTTAAAGAGAAACTCCCCAGGAAAACCAAGCAGAGAGCTGAGAGAAGCTAGGAGAGACAGAAGCCCAGAGACATTATGGAGAAAGCCATAATGAAATGCTACCTGGGAGCAAAGGACCAACAGATGCCAGTCATCTGCCTTCCCAGCTGATAGAGGTGTTCTGGATGTCCTTGGCCTTCCTTTAATGAAGGTATCCTCTTGTTGATGCCTTAGTTTGACACTTTTATGGCCTTAGAACTGTAAATTTGTAACCTAATAAATCCCCTTTTCTGGTACTTTGCATAATGGCAGCATTAGCAAACTGGAGCAGGCAGGTAATACATGTTTTGGAGTGATATAATAAGCTTTAAACTACCATTATCATTTGAAATTAATCTGTCTAATAAGGACTGTTTATCAACTGACAAAAATGAAGCTAGTTTGGGGTGTGGGGGACTGGGCAGTGACTGCTAATAAGTATGGAATTTTCTTTGTGGGTTGATGAAAATGTTCAGGAATTAAATAGTGCTGATGGTTGCCAACATAGTGAACATAATAAAATCCACCTAATTGTACACTTTAAAGTGGTTGATTTTATGGCATGTTAACCATATCTCTTTAGAGTGAAGCTTGTTGGAATAAAAATGTCCTGTGACTATGGTACTTTCAGTGTGAACCCAGTCCTTCATCTAATAAAATTATTGTCCTGTTCTATTGCATATATTTTTTGAAGAATGTTCATAATTGCTCATTTGAGAATTTCTGTAATAGCTGAGTTAAAATCTTTGTCAGATAATTCCGACATCTTGTTTTGGAATCTGTTGATGGCATGTTCTGGTTTAAGTTGAGATTTTCATGGTTCATTGTATGCCAGATAATTTTTCTTTGTATCTTGAAATTTTTGAATATTATATTATGAGGCTCTGGGTCTTGTTTATGTCCTACATAGAATGTTGGTATTTTAAGTTTATTCTTCTGTGGCTCGTGGCTCTAATGTCAGTTTAGTTCACGATACTTTTGCTGTGTTGTTTGGATCTGTCCCACGTGTGCACCAACCAGTGTTGGTTCTGGAGCCTGGACAGTGGTCCACCCATCTGCTCAGTTCTCACAGTTTTGGGAGCACTGATTAGAGTCAGATCCATGCATGTGCAGTTGGGGGCTGTCTTAGTTTGCCAGAGCCACTATAGCAGACACTATACACTGGTTGGCCTAAACAATAGGAATTTACTGGCTTGTGGTTTGAAGACTAGAAGTCCAAAATCAGGATGTCAGCAAGGTCGTGCTTTCTTCCAGAGTTGGAAGTGTTCTGGTGATGGCAGTCCTCTGTCATACGGCAATCTCTCTTTCTCCCTCTCTTGCTTTTGCTTTTGGGTTTCTACTGACTTCTGGGTTCTAATGACTACATCCAAATAGCCTCTCTTTGTAAAGTCTCCAGTCATATGGATTAAGACCTACCCTGATTGAATTGGGCCACACTTAACTGGTATTAACGTCTTCCAAAAGTCCTGTTTACAAATGTATTCACACCCACAGGAATGTAGATTAAGATTTGAACATGACTCAGTCTCCAACAGGGGTATATTAGGGTTCTCTAAGGAACCAGAACTGACATGATGTGTGTGAAGGTATAATGTAAATATTACGAGATTTTTTTATAGGAATTGGCTCACGTGACTGTGAGGATGGGAAATCCAGATTTCATAGGGCAGGCCTCAAGCTGGGAACTCTGATGAAGGTTTGCGATGAATTCCCCAGGAGAAACTGGCTGGCTGAAGTAGAGATGGAAATTTTCCCTTCAGATAGCTGAAATCATCACTTCTCCTTTTAAGACCTTCAACTGATGGGGTGAAACTTCTCATTTGATTTAGGTGTAATTAGGCATAGATGCAATCAGCTTACTGATGATTTAAGTCCATGAAATATCCTTACATTATCAGTCAGTCCAGAGCTTGCTTGACCAAGCAACTAGACACAATAACTTGGCCAGTTTGGCACATAAACTTATCACAAGGGGTGATCCTGGGCATTCTGAACAACTCGATGGCATCCCTCTCCCAAGCTCCTCACTCTCCATTATTTCTGTAGTGATTTTTCTAGCTCCTCCTTTAGGTCATCTGGACGGAAACCATCTACTTTCATGATTGTGCCACAGGCAGGACCAAATGGTGGGAAGACCAGAGAGAGGAAAAAAGGCAACAGGGCTTGGGCTTGGCAGCTTTACTAAAAGATGAAAGTTTTCTTCCCTTAAAGTTTTGGGACCTTCAAGCTTACATTTTTGGCCACCATCACTGCCACTGACATCCCCACCGTGGGATTTCCTGTTAGCTAAGGTGCAAGAGAAAGAGAAAAGGGGGGAAAGAAAGCCAAGAGATGTCCCCCGCTCCCTGTGAGGTTTAGGAATTCCCTTTCATGCTCCTTAGTCCAGCCTTCTCCTGTATTGCTCTCTGACGGCACCATAGTGCGCACTTACAGATTTTGGGTTCTACTGATTTCAGGCTGGGGAAAATCGGGAGGAAAAATAATGGTACTCTACTTCAAATTCTGGTGTCCTTCTCTGACCCTCCTGTTGCTACTTACTTTTCGAAGTTCTCTGGGCCATGTGTTCTGTTGAGGTTTTATAGTTGAGTTCATTGGGATTCAAAGGAGGGCTTCATTAATTCTATCTTACCTGGAACAAAAACTGTAATATGTATAGTATGCAAACATAATTTAAATGTTACATAGTGCATGTAATATACAAGCATTTTTTAGAAGAATTATCTTTCCTGGTATTCTTAAAATAATGTATTTTATTCAGATATTGTAGAAACCAGAACAATGGTATTTTGCTTGATCACACAGACTTCTTTATGCAAGGATATGAAATTAGATAAAAATTTAAATTATGAACAGATGACTATACCAATAAACATATTGCTTGATGATTTTAACCTATGGCCTAAGCTTGAAATCTTGGCTTATTTAGAAATCTAAAATAAAAAAAATGACCTTAAGAAAAGTTTTAATTGGTTGCAATGATAGTGTAAACATGAAAATGTATGTTCCAGAAAAAGAGTAAAATAATCAGGATAACAATGAGAAGAATATTGGAAGGCAGTGCATGTCTAAACTGACAAACTGTGCAGATGAGGGTTTCAGAGTTGCAAAGACAGATAAAATATTATCTTGGGGAAGTTGAGGTTTTAGCTGGGTCTTGGAGGACGGTCAGAATGTATATTGATGATAAAGGATGTGGGGAAAGAATTCTAGGTGGGTAGTGTGGCATGAACTATCTATGAGATGGGAAAATATATAAATAGATAAGCCAATTTGGCTGAAGCCAAAGATTCATTAAGGGAGGCTGGAAGGAGAAAAATGAAATCAACTGTGCATCTAAGGTTCCAGAGGGTGATTTCAAGTCCATGTATTTTTTCTTAATCATATTTACCTCATGATACTGTATAATTGATACAATGAATATAAACAGTATCTTCTCAACTGCTCAGCACTATTTGTGCACTGCCTCTGTTGGTGCAAGAAGGCCTGTTGCTCAGGGCACCCTCATGGCTGGGGGTTCAGAATGGCAAAGTGAGCACAGGGACTAAGTACAATATGGTCTGTCTCTTGTTGGCAGTAGAGCTGAGACTACAGGAGGTTGATTTGGCTGCATCAGAACAGCCAATAATAAGCCTCATGTACTAGGCCAGTTCCAGAATAAAACAGGCGAATTCCAGGGTCTGAGAAATGAAACTCAAGCAACCCCCATGGTAAGAAAGTTGCTCTGACAAGTTATAGAAATAAAGTATGCCTTTTGATGTATTATGCCAGCTCCACTTAGAACCACATTTGTTTCAGTTATAAAGGAGTAGAGTCTGTTGCTAAAGCATATTTAGGTCCTCAGAGTGATAGGCTGAGTCCTGTGACATCCAAGATCTATGGTATCTAGGTTGTGCATAATGCCATGTTCTTGCAATATGTCTGCTTTAGAGAGGTGTTTTCCTCAGATTTCACAAGGGCTCAATCCTCATGTTCTTGATTCCCATTGTCCTATTCTTATTCCTCTCTATCCTGATAGTGAGACTTCCCTAGCTTGTTTCCTTCCTCCCTTCCTTCCCTCCCTCCCTCCTTCCCTCCCTCCCTCTCTTCCTCCTTCCTCCCTCCCTCCAATCCCCCCCTTCCCCCAGTCCCTCTCTTTCTTTTGTTCTCTTTCTTCCTTTTGCAATAGTTTAAAATATTCTGTGTAAAATCCTCTTACAGGAAAGACATATAATGTCTCATTTGACCCTCTTACCCATCGGAATTTGAGACCTATGAGGGCATAAAACTCCTCTTCATCTATCTCTGCAGCACTTATGCACATGACCATGTGATGGTCTATGGTTGT
>PVKY010010190.1:0-12786 GCA_004027775.1 Bradypus variegatus
GACTCTTAGGCACAATTATAAGCAGGTTTAGCCTCTCCTTTGCAGTAATGAGCTTCATAAGGGCAAGCCCCAAGATAGAGGGCTCAGCATACCAAGCCGTCAGTCCTCAATGTTTGTGAGAACATCAGCAACAATCCAGGTGAGGAAGCCCAACACCTCTGCATTTTCCCCCAGCTCCTCAGGGGAGCCCTGCATATATATTTTTATTCTCTGCCCAAATAACGTTGGGATGTATCGCTATTTCACACTAACCTATACAAACCTACCAGATCTCACTTCCTATTCAAAATTCTATGTAATCATGGTATTTGAACAAACTGTGTGAGTTAAATTATTTAGGAAATACAGGTCCTGCACCAACTAAACATCTCTTCCCTTGGTCTCACATGGAAGTTGAAGTTTTAAAACACAGTATTGCTGGACCATCATCTTTTGTACTTGTTTTGTGCAAAAGGCATACCCATAATTTGTTTGTCATCATTAGCTGGGTTTTCTATTACTTGCAGCCACAACATTCCTAACATACATCCAGTTGGAAGGAGCAGAAAACCTAATGTAAATTGGTTAAACTAAAAAGAATTTAAAAAGGAGAGGAGAGAATATTGGTTCATGTAATAAAATCCAGAGGAATGGCCAAGACGTTTAGAATGTCAAATACTTGCTCCATTTCTCTGCAGCCCTCTCAGTGCTGGCTTTATCCTCAGCATGCGTTTCCTCAGGGTCCCAGCAGTGGCTACAGCAGTTCCAGACCTTTCACCCTTACTGTGCACCACACAGAGAGAGGGAGTGTGTGTGTGTGCTGAGGGCAGGGGTGGGGATGGGGTCCCACTGTTCTCTATAGAAGTCTTAAGGTTCATCCTTATTGGATCACCAGTGCCAAGGGCCCATCCCCGAAGCAGTCACAGCCAAGGGAATGACATGCACAGATTGGCCCATGCCTCAACTCCTAAACCCTCTTTTTATTGTAAAATAAAGATGCAGAAAAATACACAAAACAGATGTAGCGCTTAATGAAACATAAGGAAAACACCCCAAACACTCTTATAAATCAAGATAGTAGGTTGCAGCCACCCCAACAATCCCTCCACATTCCCTGTCTCTCCCTGTAAAAGTAACCTGGCTGTTACAGTAATCTCTACCTTGTTTTTCTTTATAGTTTCATCACCTAAGTGTGTATAAAGACTATGGTATTGTCTCACCACTTATCAAAATATCTTTTTCTTCTTTTTTAATCTATGGGTTCTCTGGTCATCTCTTTCTTTTCCTTTCAATTTATCTGTTGAAGAACCCAGGCCACTTCACTATGGAGTTTCCCAGTGTGGATTTTGCTGACTGCACACTCATGAGACAGAGTATGCTCCTCTGTTCTATTTGCTGTAAACTGGCAGTTGGATCTAGAAGCTTGACATAGTCAGATTCCATCTCTTTGGCAAACTCTAGGTGGTGATGTGTTCCTTCATCTGGAGGCACATAATGTCTGGCTGCCTTTTTGTGGTGTTAGTAGCTATTGACTAATAGCTTAGTACCTAGGTCTGTTAATTCACTGGGGGTTCCAAAATGGTGACATATTTTTTCACTGTATTGTAACTCAGATTTTATTGCTTATTAATCTTGTCACTCCACATAACTTAGAGAAAATACATAGACTTTGAGAAAATACACTGAGAATGTTAAAACGGATAATGGCAATATTGATGAGACTTTGAAGTGTTTTACATAAGGGAATGAAAATTATTGCAGCCACCACCACTATAAAATGATGATATTTTAGTCAATCATTTGGGTATCTTTCTTTATTCACATGGCTTTTCTGTCACCTTCGAATGGAACCCCTGAACAGAGTGATGACACAGCATGGCAGGAAAAGCAGGACTGAGCAGGCCTGTACTTGTACACCCGAACCGCGAATTGGCAGGGTGACCCTGGGCAAGCCATATCAACTGTCCCTGTTCCAGGTTCCCCACCTATAAAATAGGAATAACAACATCTATCTCACATGGTTACTGTGAAGGTTCAAGGAGCCTTTAGCAACCCTAAAGTAGAGTGTTTCTGGTAAAGCAAGAAAGCTTGAAAGCTCACTTTACCCCTTGACCACAATTATTATTTCACTTGTGTATTAAATAGGGCAGGGAGGGAAGGAAGAATAAAATACTTATCAGGTACGGAAAACAAACTTGTTTTTAAATGATCTAACATTTCTCATTTATCACCTAGGATCAACTGAGGATGTTAAAATAATTTTTTTCTACAAGGAGTAGTAGTCTAGGTTCCACACTTGAACACAATACTTAAGAAGTTTTGTGACTGCTATCAGAATACTTTGGGGAAAAAAATTACAATTTCTTCGTTTCCTACTTCAGAATCATTGTAGGAAGGTCCAGCATTTTATTCCCCAGGTTCTTAAGCTTTAGAGCGCACAAGGTTTGGCCTGGGAAATTGTTAAAGTGCCCATTCTTGGTCCCACTCCTGGGGCCTGATTCAGTGTGCCTGGGATGGGCTGGGGACTACACGTTTAAAAAAAGACTCCCCAGATAATTTTGAGCACACCTTGAAAAATACTGTTTTATTCTCTCAGCTATCTGTCTACTCTAGTAGACAAACCACTGGGAATCTAATGGGGATTCCTGGGCTTGCTACACTAGATCTATATTTTAAAGTGAAAAAGTGGTTTTAAAAATTGCATAGAATAATTCCTTAATAAGATGTTTTCCCCTCCAAGTTATTCCAGCTTTTCCAGCATAGTCTATAAATTACAAAATGAGGAACCTAACATCTTCAGAGATGTTTTATACCCTAAAATAGGCAGTCAAAAACTACTTTCAAATTTTAAGATATAGTACTTTTCCAAAAGGAACAAAGTTAAAAAGAAAAAAGTGAATTTAAGTGAAACTCAAAATATAACACTTAAGTGTGCCAATATGAAAAAAACTAAAGGTAAGGTGGCTGGTTTAAAAAGGAATCATTTAGAGAAGTATGCCTCATTGTGTCTTAAAATAAAATTAAAAAGAGAAATCCACATTCTGCTTATACACTCTTAAAAAAATTCTCTTCATCAACTTCTGAAATAAAAAAATACTATTTTGTTTTCTTTTGAAAGGAAACTCATTTTTAACAGACTAAACATGGAAATCTATTTCTTGCCAAATGTACTGTATAAGTGAAAAAGGAAAAACTGCTGTTCCATGACAGTTAATAAAAGTCTCACCTGGGCAACTGATTCCTTTTCCAAGTGAGCTCGAGATCCACACGTGATAGCCATTTGATCCTTAGGAAACAAGCAGTAAAATCATTTTTCGATATTTAAATATCATTAATAAAAATATTTATTTTCAAAGTGCACATTTCATTTTTAGAGGCTGATAGAGAAACATTAAACTCTTTCAAAAGCTTTACTGAGGACTTTGGAATGTGTGTAGCCTCAGGAAACCTGATTGGATACTATTTGGGGCTAAAAAGAAGGAGCATGTAACAGCTCAGAATTCATATCTTTAAATATTTTGCTGATTAAAAAAAGATAATATACCAATATAGTTAGACCAGAACAAAATTAATGATATTACAAAGAAAAGGTTATCTGTAGATGATATAATTGTTCTAGTTTGCTAATGCTGCCGGAATACAAAACACCAAAAATGGATCTGCTTTTATAAAAGGGGGTTTATTTGGTTACACAGTTACAGTCTTAAGGCCATAAAGTGTCCAAGGTAAGTCATCAGCAATCGGGTACCTTCACTGGAGGATGGCCAATGGTGTCCAGAAAACCTCTGTTAGCTGGGAAGGCATGTGGCTGGTGTCTGCTCCAGAGTTCTGGTTTCAAAATAGCTTTCTCCCAAGACGTTCCTCTCTAGGCTTCAGCTCCTCAAAAAATGTCACTCTTAGTTACTATTGGGGCGCTTGTATTCTCTTAGCTTCTCCGGAGAAAAAGTTTGCTTTCAAAGCCATCTCTAAAATGTCTCCATAAGCTGTAGCTCCTCTCTCTGTTCCACTGCTTTCTTCAAAGTGTCCCTCTTGGCTGTAGCTCCTCTTCAAAATGTCACTCTCAGTTGCTCTTCAAAATGTCACTGACAGCTGTACTGAGTTCCTTCTGTTTGTCAGCTCATTTATGTGGCTGTAGTGATTTAATTTAGACCCACCCTAAATGGGTGGGGTAACACCGTGGAAATTATCCAATCAGAGTCATCACCCACAGTTGGGTGGGGTGCATCTCCATGGAAACACTCAAAGAATTACAATCTAATCAACACTGATACATCTGCCCACACAAGATTACATCAAAGAAAACAGTGTGTTGGGGGACATAGTACATTCAAACCAGCACAATAATATACCTGGGAAATCCATGAAAATCAACTGAAAAACTATACAAACAATAAGAGAATTAAAAAAAAAAGAGTGGGCAAAACATTAATACACATAAAACTTTAGCCTTCAGATGTATAAACAATAATCAGAAGATAAAATTGAAGAAAAGATGCATTTATAACATCAATAAAAAAGAAAACTCCAGAAATAAACCTTACAAGAAATGTGGCAAGGCATAAATAAAATATTTAAATGCTACTGAGAGAAAAAAAAGACTCCAACACACAGAAAGAGATTATTTCGATGGATGAGAAGATGCGAGGACGGTACAAAAAAGCCAATGCTCCCTAATTAATCTGTAAATTTAAGGCCATACTAATAAAAAAAACACAAGAATTTTTAATTGAACTGGGCAAGCTGATTTTAGAGCTAATATGGAAAAATAAAGGACCAAGAAGAGCCAGGAGAATTCTAAGACTGAGAAAGGACTAATTCCAAAGGATATAAAACTCCATTTGAAAGCTACAATAATGACAAATCCATGGACAACAGTTGGGAAGATCGGAAACACATTCCCAAACAAATGGGTACTCAGACCAGGACAGAGAGGACACTTTATGCCCACAGGAAAAGGCAAACAGCTGGAAAAAGGTGTGGGACAGCCTGACAACCACTTGGAAAACAAATTAAATTAGACTTGAGCCTCATCTTGAGTACTGGGATATATCCACGATACATCAAAGATTTAAATATAAAATATTAGGAAACATTTTAAAAATGATCTCAAAGTTTAAGGAGCATTCAAGTATACAAAATCCAGAAGAAAAGAGATCAATTTGACTATAAAATTAAAAATATATTGTGTGCCAAAATAAAAAACAGCAACAAAAATCCAACTATTTTCAAAGTTAAAAGACAAACTGGGGGGAGGGGGATATTTCCAATTCATATTATAGACAAAAGCTGAATTTCCAAAACACATTAAGTGGCCCTGAAATCATTAAGAAAAATACAAACAACCCAGCTGACAAAGAGGCAACGGATATGAACCGAGAGGCTGCAGGGAGGAAACAACAACAGCTCTGAAGCAAACGAAAAGACCCTGGATCCTCCCACACCAAGAAAAACACAAATCAAACCTATTGTCTTCTCACGCTCTGCGGATGGCAATTTTTACGCTCTGCGGTTGGCAATTTTAAAGTTATCAAAATCACAAATACACTTGTAATCTGATCCAGCAACTCCACAAGCTTTCATTTAAAATCTCAATTTTCCCAGCTTAAGTCCCTAAGAGCTTTCAAGAGTTTCACTGTTTTTTCACCTGAGGCGTTGTGACGTCAGAACTGGAGCCCTGACCCTCACCTCGGGACCAGAGGCAAGTGACTGAAAGAGCTCTCACGTCGGCTGTTCTCCAGGAATGAAGGATATTCTTGTTTTAAAAACTGCCCATATTAGAAAACGTTACAAAGAAATAGTCTGATTCTTTTTTAAATAAACGCTCCTTCTGGCCGCTGTGCCATCTATCAAATGGATGACAAACTAGAGGCCAAGGCACTGGTGCTCCAGCTTCGATTTTACGAAAAGGCGCTCACCCCTCCAGAGGCCCCGGCTCTCGAAGTCTCCATCCTGACTGCACACTCGGTTTGGCGCGCTGCATCCCAGGGAGGGAGGACTTGCCGGACGCTGGCTTTAAAGCAAGAACAAGGCACAAGCAGCCAGCCCTCACATCACACGCACACACCAGGCTCCTTGGGAAAACGGCAGAGAAAGCAAGCACGTCTATTGCAGACAGCAAAGGAGCAAAGTGAGGAAACGTGGGGAGTGCTGGAATGTGGGGGGCCCGGCAGCGGATGCCCTGCTCTCGGTCTGCAATGTGCCAGAGCTCTTTGGCTGGTATCAGGGACAACGGTCTGGACCGTCACACCTGGCTGCCACACCTGAACTTTGTGAACCTGGGGGCCACTGCAGACTGGAGCCCACTCCAGCAGGCTGACCTTCACCACACAGACTGGGAGGGCGGTGAGTCCTGGGGGACGACGGGGGCACACAGCCCTGCTGGGGCTGCCGGTGGTGGTCTCCACAGACTGTCCTTGGCTGTGCCCTGAGGTCACCTGGACGGGGTTTTCTGGCCTGTGTTGTGCTGCTGCCCCAGTCTCGGTCCTCACTGCCTGCGGGTGGCTGAGTGGGTGCACCGGCTCCTCTGGGTGCACGTGGCGGCATCGCCAGCAGAGCTCATCCACACACGAGGACTTCTAGGGGTACAGGGCAGCTCCTTCCCACTCAGGACTCGGACAAAGCCACCCTGCTCTTCTCCACAAGGGACACAGCTCAGATTCCCTTATGGCATTGCTGTCCCTGCTCCTTACACACCCAAGGACCGTCTCACCTGGCTGCACTCTCTGAAAAGCTGTCCTGAGTCTTCCCTTCCGCCAGCCCCACTGGAGCCTTGAGGGCAGTCCTGTCCCCCAGCTCACTTCCACATCTCCACTGCCCAGCAGTCAGCTCTGCACAGGGCCACAGTGGGGGTCATGGGACACACACCTCGGGAGAGGCCCTGGGGGTGTTTCAGTTTGCTAAAGCTGCCAAAATGCAACACACTAAAAATGGGCTGGCTTTTACAAGGCCGTGAAAATGTCCAAATTAAGGCATCAACAAGAGGATACCTTCTCTGAAGAGAAGCTGCTGGCATCTGGGACTCCTCTGTCACTGGGAAGGCACCTGGCTGGCATCTGCTCGTCCTTCTGTCCCGGGTTTCGTTGCTTCCAGCTTCTGGCTTCAGTGGCTCCTTCGATTTCTGTGGGTCTTTCTGTCTCTCTGTGCTCTCATGAAGGGCTCAAGTAAAAGGATCAAGACCCACCTTGAACAGGGAGGTTCACTTCTCAATTGCACCCAGAGGCCCCACCCACAGGGATGGATTAAAGGAACAGGGCCTTTTCTGGGGTCCATGACAGCTCCAAACCAGCACAGGGTGGATGTTCTCTGCCTGGTCTCTGAGACCAGGTGCCATCTTCTGGAATGCAAATGCACCACTGCTGTCTCCCAGCCCAAGCACAGGTCCTGCATGAGGTGAAGCAGAGGCACTTCCGGAGCCCTTGCCTGAGTTCCCTGGGCCCAGGAAGTGCCAAGTAGAGGGATTCAGAAGCCAGGTCCACCCTGTGCCACAGTCTGTGGGCACAACTTCAACATACCCAGACTGCTCATGAATAGGCAAGGGGGGGGGGCTACAAGAATGCCAAAGCCCCTCTGGCAGCTTGCCCGAATACACAGGGCCCAGGCTTCCATGTACTGTGGTGGAGGGCCCTGGCCCAAGCTGGATGTTGTGGCCCTTGCTGTGTCCCCAGTCAGCTGGCTTCTCAAAGATGTGGCCCTGAAGGCCATTGGTGCAGGCCAGCCCTGGTGGATGCCAGGCTTCTGGGAGCAGGGGTGGGCTGCGACAGGCCTCAGCCAGCATGCTGGCCTGCAGCTCCACATCACTGGTCTGCTGCACTTTTGCTACAGAAATTCTAGGTCTTGAAAGAACGTGATCATTTAAGTTCTGGAGCTTGGATTCCTCACTGCTGGAGGAGGCAGTACGGGGCAGCTGCTCTGAGCTCACCTCTTCAGGTAGCCGGTCCATGCCGTCCTCACAGCTGCCACTTGGTGGGATCACTGTGGCCGTGAGGAACAGTGTTGGCTCCTAGAGGAACCACGAGCCTTGATACTCCACTGTGTGCCCACCTCCGGGTCCTGGGACCACCACCCTCACTGAGGTGCTGATGCAACCTCCTCCAGCCCCGGGTCTCATTCTGAATATACCTGAGCTCCTCATGGTTTTTAAAGTGACTAAGTTACTATGACAGCTGGATTTCAGTGGTAATTGAATATATATATATTATCCTCTAGAAACAGGTGCTTGTCCAGGATCTCTCTTTCCTAGTACTTTTCACTTACATATTCTCTCATGATTCACTGGCAAGAAGGAACAGATTAGACAAATTAGGCAGATTCAACTTACATCAACGTAAATGATAACACTAACGACAGCTCTGATGGAGAAAACAAGTGCCGAGACGTGGTCACAACTAGAGCACTGGTTACGAGTGCTGAAAGCTAAACACTCAACGTGTCTTACTTCACTCTCCACATGCCACAGATGAGGAAACAGGTCAATTGGTTACCTTGCCCCAGGTCAGTGGGATTCAAACCCAGGCTTTAGCCATATACTCTCTTTTGGGCACCATTTATGACTGTAATTTTTAAGGTACCACCACGTGACCGTCCCCTTAGAAATTACACAGTCACATTCATCAGCTTCACAAATATCTTTGATCATCTATTTGCCTGGCACTGTCCTCAGCAGTGGGGAAGCGGTGACGAGGCCCCTCTTCCAGTGGCGTTCACTCCACGGCGGGACAGAGAGCAATGACTACTTCGGAGGATACTTATCCAGATTCTGTCTCATCACTAGATGTGAACCGTTCCCGATGAGCCAATTTCCCACAAAATACCTCTTTAAGAATCAAACTTTTAATTCTTGTAGACACAGGTCATTTTAAAACCTCATATATTTTCCTACCTTTAAAATTAAGAGTATTATCTCTTCATAACCATGGGGATATTAAGTTTCTGAACATTTCTGTGATTAACCTAAATTATGGTTAAGATCACTGTTGCCATGGTCTAGGAAAGGGGTTGGTAAACTATGGCCATATCCCACTGCTGCCTGTTTCTGAGCAGCCTGTCATCAAGGAAGCTTAGAGGCTGTGGAGGAAGAGGGAGGAGAGGAGGAGAATTCTGCGGCAGAGACTTCACGCAGCTCATAAACCCCACAGTCCTTACCAACTGTCCCTTGTCCCTTGCTAGAAGAACACCCACTGCCGAGCCAGATGTGCTGGCCCTGAGCGCTCGCTCAAGGGGGCACACCCATTTTGAGCTGCCTTCGGCTGTTTGGGGAACACGTGGCAGCAGTTCTGTGATCTGTGGGGATGGGTTCTACTGAGAGTTTTGTTAAATGCTCTCTACCTCTTCATTTGTTTATTTTTAACATTTTCAAGACGGCCTTGCCTTTTGTTCTTCCATCCTCTCTTCTTTGATTTTCATGGAGAGCTTAACAAAATGCACATGTAACAGGTCTAAAAAAAACAAATGATTTTGGAAGTGAAGGGCTCCGGTTTGGAGGCCCGGTCTATTACCCACATATTGAGAGGGTGAAACAGAAATGGATCGATCCCTCCTCACGAGGTCCACAAAAAAGGACAGCAGTAATTGTCATGTTCTTCTGTTTACGGAAACGACCAAACCATGAAATGGTGTACCAAAACCTTAACTGGCCAAGGATGACTACACTGAAGGCAGAGGAACATTTTTTTGATGATTCAGCGTTGTTAGAAGGAAATTGCTAGACTGGCCTGAGCATGTCTGGTTAATATCAGCTTCCTACAATTTTTTAAAATGTAATTCTACCAACTCTCATATCTGTTGCCTCAATCATTTGTGACTTTAAAAATCTGAAAGCTAAGCTTGCTGGTAATATGTCTGAAATGAGACTATTTAAGATCCAAGACAGACCTTGAGGTCCTGCCCCGGGAAGGGCCACACACACGGTGCCCAGAGCTCCCTGGGCCGGCCACACAGCGGGGTTAGCTCGCTACCAGGGAGTAACCCTGGCTTCTGCCCCATGCGTCCCTCCCCTCGGCTGATTTCAGTCTGCCCCACTTCGCTGGCATAAGCCATAAACGTGAGAGCAGCTTTTGGTGAGCTGTGGGAGCCCCTCTAGATCTTGGGGAGCCCCGAACTTGCAACCAGCATCAGAAGTGAGGAGGTCCGGCACACAGTTCATTTCGGAGCGTGAATTTCCAAACTAAGAGCCATGACTTTACAAATTCTGTCAGTTACGAGCAGACAGGAGTCCCACTTCAAAAATATTTTCTACTGGATTGACCCCCAGGCTATGAATTTTGGAACTTTATCTGCCTATCACTTGTTTGTCTGCTTTCTTTCCACTTCCTCCAAAGCATCGTGTGATTCACACTGATAACCCTAACCCTAACTATAAAACCAAGGCTGTAGATTAGCAGCTTAATCATATGCTACAATTCTCTAAAGCACATAATATTTAACGTAGCAATACAGTGAGTAGGGTTATAAGTACAGAGGGAATTGGAGTCACAAGTTCAGATTTTTCTGTTTATTGGATGCCCCACGCACTAACTTTAGTTAAAGCATTTACATTTTCCTATGTAAATGCCTATGGTAAAGAGGCATGAAGTCAGCTGCTAAGAATGTCACCTTCCACACTCTCTCCCACTCCTGGCTCCTGAAGCTAGAGGGATAATGCAGGAGAAACACTGATCAAATCTCTGTGGGTCCTAAGGAGAGAATGAGGAGATCAAACCCAATTAACTTCACCAACTGGATTTTTCTTTTTGTGACTCAGTATATCACAATTTACTAAGAGGTGGAAGGGGAAAGACACTTCCTAGTAGGGGAGAACATGTAATACAGCCAACGATAATTTTGTATCTTCAGGTGGATACAGAACTTTCTGCAACAATGGAAATGTCTTCTCTGTGTCATACAACAAAGTAGCCTGTGGCCACATGAAACTTTAAAGTACTTGAAATGTGGCTAGTGAGCCCCAGGAGGTGAAATTTAAATTTTATTTTATTTTAATTAATTTAAATAGCCACATGTGGCTCGTTCTAGACAGCAAAGGAATAAGGGATATTTTCATAGCTAAGTCTTTCAAGTGTTCTATTAGTTAATTAACTCAGTATTTTTTTTAATTCAGTTTTATTCAAATACATTCACATAACATACAATCATCCATGGTATACAGTCAGCTGTTCACAGTATGATCATCTAGTTATGCGTTCATCACCACAAGTTATATTTCTGAACATTCTCCCTACAGGAGAATCAGAACAAGGATAAAAAAATAAAAATGAAAAAAGAACACCCAAACCATCCCCCCATCCCATCCCATTTGTCATTTAGTTTTATCCCCGTCTTTCTACTCATCCATCCATACACTAGATAAAGGGGGTGAGATCTACAAGGTTTCCACAATCACACTATCACCCCTTGTAATCTACATTACTATATAATCATCTTCAGGAGTCCAGACTGCTGGGTTGGAGTTTGGTAATTTCAGGTATTTACTTCTAGCCATTACAATACATTAAAACCTAAGAGGTGTTATCTATATAGTGCATAAGAATGTCCACCAGAGTGACCTCTCGACTACATTTGGGATCTCTCAGCCACTGATTCTATTTCGTCTCATTTTGCATCCCCATTTTGTTCAAGAAGATACTCTCAGTCCCACGATGCTGGGTCCAGATTCATCCCTGGGAGTCATATCCTGCATTGCCAGGGATGTTTATGCCCCTGGGTGTTGGGTCCCACGTAGGGGGGAGCACAGTGAGTTTACCTGTCAGGGTGGCTCAGTTAGAGAGAGAGAGGGCCATATCTGAGCAACAAAGAGGTACTCAGGGGGAGACTCTTAGGCACAATTATATGCAGGTTTAGCCTCTCCTTTGCAGTAACAAGCTACATAAGGGCAAGTCCCATGATTGAGGGCTCAGCACATCAAACTGCCAGTCCCAATGTTTGTGACAACATCAACACCAATCCAGGTGAGGAAGTCCAACACATCTGCACCTTCCCCCATTAACTCGGGTCTGGGAGGTGGGGGAGGCTGTAAATATACATTTTATTATCTGCCCAAATTATTTTGGAATGTGTCACTATTTCACTTTAGCCTATACTAACCTACCTTATCTCACTTCCTATTCAAAATTCCATGTAATTGTGGTGTTTGAACCAACTGACTGTAGAGTTGTATTGTTTAGAAAATATAGATCCTGTACCAAATAGACATCTCTTCACTTGGTCCCATATGGAAGTTGAAGTTTTTTTTTTTTTTTTTTTACAATTTTATTGAGATATAATCACATAACATACAGTCATTCCAAGCATACAATCAGTTGTTCACTGTATTGTCATATAGTTGATCACAATCAATCTTTGAACATTTCATTACTCCAAAAATAAAATAAAAATTAAAATAGAAAAGAACATTCAAAATATCCCATTCCCTTCCTCCCCCCATTGTATATTTACATTTTGTTTTGTTTTTTAAATAAAAGAAAAAATTTTCAACAGTGAATAATTCAAGTGACATAATTTTACCATTACAATCAGTTGCCCCTGGGTACCCTCCTACAGCTGTGCATCCATCACCACATTTCATTTCTGTTCGATTTTTAGAAACTTTTCATTGCTCCAGACAAGAAAAGAGTGAGAGATACAAAAAGAAAAGAAGAAAAGGAAGCTCGAATCCTCCCCTATTCCCAACCAATCCCCCTCAATTGTTGACTCATAGTGTTGTATAGTACATTTGTTACTGTCTATGAAAAAATGCTGAAATACTACTAACTGCAGTATACAGTCTGCAATAGGTATATATTTCCTCCCTATATACCCCTCTATTATTAACTTCCA
>PVKY010010191.1:0-12791 GCA_004027775.1 Bradypus variegatus
CAGCTTATCACTTCTCTGTCCTTCTATACGTCTCCCCATCCTGTCGGCCTGAAGAGTCCCTCCTTGGCTTCACCTTCATCCTCTCCCTGTGCCCCAGCCCTCCCTTGCTACTACTTCCTGATCCCTATCCCAGCTCTTCTTCCACACTGATCTGTCCTTTGTCCCATAATGGCTGTCACCCAGTGGGAGTCCTCTAACCATTGTGCACAGATAACCTTCATCCCTTCTCATCTCCCTTTAGAGACCTATACTACACATCCATCTCATCCCACATGCTCCCGCCCCTGTACCGGTCATGGTCAGCACTTCGGAAGCGAGGCAGGATCTGGCGAAAGCTGCTGGTCCGATCAAGTTTGGGCTGTGACTTCGTGCGTTTGATGGAGCTTTTAAGCCGCCGGCTCAGGAAGCCTTGCTGGGGGTGGAGGGGTAGGGGGAGATGGGGATAGGGGAGGGTTGAGGCAGGGTCAGTTTTACCTGTCACCCCTCAGCTGGTAGAGAATCCCTGAATAAAGGCGGGATGAGGGAAAATGGGAAGCCTCTAGAGGTGAGGAAAGGGGGGTAGGAGCCCTGCTACCAGTTTGTCTTCCTCTGCTCCCACGGGTGCGAGTGCACACACAAACACACACACATCAGCTAGGAGAAGGTGGGAGGGATGGTCCGAGAGGCAGGGGGGCAGAGCCAAGAATGGGGAAACTGAAGAGGTGGGGAGACATGTGCATGCGCGTGCACACACACACACTCCCTCTCTCCTGCCCCCTTTCTCAGAATCTTGGGGCTCCAACTGGACTGGAGGGGAGGGGCCCCAGCTGAGCCACATCTGGCAGATCCCTTCATTCACTTACCGAGGGCCGGAAGGGTGCAGCAGGAGCTGCCTCCATGCTGTACTGCTTCCCCCCTGGGACGCTCTTCCTCCTTGAGCGACCCAAGTGGTATTCTGGAGGGGAGAAAAGGACCAGAGGGGAAGATAGGGAGAGGACGTTGGGGAGGGGGTCAAGCGAAGGCTGTTACCCCAGGTTTCCACCCCTGGCCCCAGCGTGTCCTCCCACCTCCCTTTGCCCCTCAGCTCCAGCCTCACCTACCCCCCGGAAAGCAGCAGGAAGAGCATCCGTGGCGGAGTGGCTGGCAGCGGGAAGGAGGGGGCAAGGAACCCGAGCTGGAGCCCCCTGAGGGGGATGGGGTGGGAGGCCTTAGGCCCATGGCTGGGGCTGGCAGTTAGCAAGAGGGCATGGCTGAGAGGGTCAGTAAAATCCCAGTAATGACGGACACCAAAGATCCAGGAAGGATAAGTCCCTGGTGCCCACCCACCCCCAGAAGGGGCTAGCTGGGGATAAAGATGGGTCAAAGGTCATTGCCTATAGATAGACTTTCCTCTTCCTCCCCAGGCTCCCTAGTCATTTTCAACTTGCCCCCCTTCCTGGAACCCCTGTCTGTCCAGAGTGCCAGGGCTGCCTCCCATGACCCCCTCCCTGGACTGGAGGGGGAGGTCTTGGAAGGGACCTGTGAGGGGTAGCAGGGGAGGAAGCCCAGGGACAGAAAATCCAAGGAAGGGGGGATAGGAAGAAGGGGATGGTTCCACGTGCACTGCAGTGGCAGGGACTCTGAAGGGAAGGGGGAAGGGGGAAAAGAATGCAGAGGAATGGAGAGGCCAGGCAGTGGGGGCTCTGGGGACTCCCAAGTGAGGGTAGGGAGAGGAGGAGGAAGAGAGGTGAATGCGGATAAGGCTCCGGTAGCCAAGAGTCTGGAGGGGTGGTGGCTCAGAGGAGAGAAGCTAAGGTTCTGCTGCAAGGGGATTCAGAGGGGCCAAGGGGCTCGAGGAGAATGAATGTGGGGGGATGCCAAGCTCCGGCTCCAGCTCCAGAATGGCTGCCCAGGCCTGGGCTCCCCCCCTCAGCCCCAGTCACCACTGCAGCCAATGGGGGGGCAGGTGCTGCATCAGGGGCGGGGCCACCACCATCTCCATGGCAACAAGAAGCTACAGCCTGGGGGGGGGGACCGGAAGAGCTGCTATTAACCCTCTAGTTTCCAGAACAAGGGAGGGCCACAGCTACATCTTCACTGCCTGCCTTTGGAATTGCAAAACTGCCCTAGAATCAGTCCCCAGCTTCCCTTTAACTCTAAAACCCAGATGTTAGAAGGTTTGCACACAAAAATGTGATTCCCATGACACAGGAACCTTCATTAGTCGCTCAGGAACACATGTGTAAAGCACAGAAACATACACTGAGCTGTGGGGAACGTGTATATGAGAACCACATACAAAAAATAAATAGGGGTTTATGTGCTTATTGACATACAGACAATTGTGAGCACAGGGTTGCTGATCCACATTCTGAGATCAGGAGGCCCACAAACCCCATGGGATACATGCTTAGACATATGTGAGCACTGCAACAGGAGAGTACAAACTTGGACCCAGACACTCACATGAGAAACCACTGGTGTGGACATGTGGCCCAAGTCCCTCTGGCAGCAACTATAGGAATGGACATTTAGCCCCAAGACACATGGCCCCCATGCCAGGGGGATGCTTTAACCCCTGAGATATATGCCTCAGTACACCGTGATCCCAACACATCAAGTTATCCCCCTATCCCCAAAGCACAAGCATCCTCCATTCACATGAACGTAAAACCGCATCTACTCTGTCTCAGGACAACCCCTTTTCCCCCCACTCTGACTCCAACGCAGGCATCCATTATTGCTAACAGTGATAAAAAGAATAAGGAGCAAAAATGAGTTCTGTTATACACTAAACAATGTATCCAAGGGTTCGGGATATCTCTTTCCTAGTCACATTTCTCTGCCTTTCTCAGGTATAGCAGCTGTCTCAGTCTCATTCCAGGGAACCTAGTGCAGCCATTATTTTCACAGGCAAGCTCCTCTAATGAAGGCAAAAAGCCTAACTTAAATTCACTATAATTATGCTTTGGAACTAAGGAATTAACAGAAGGAGGACAAATTTGCTTATTGGTTCACTTGGTTCTTGGAAGTAATATAACCCTACACACATTACCAGAAACTTAAGATCCATGAACTCACACATAAGTCACAGGTACACGGAGGCCACACACACATGTGCTCACAAAGACTCTCACTGCTGCAAGGAAAAGAATTGCAGAAACACAGAGGAAAAGGGGGCCAAGTGACAAAAACACAGGACATCCTGTTATTAGTGCTGCACGCAGTGACATGTAGAGGGAACACAGCACATACCAGTATACACACATAAGGCAAACCTGATAAGCATATACTGCAATCCTGGGTCTCCAAATCCAAGCCCTGCACAATGTATACATGCATGCACACACAGCCACCTACACAGACCCGTACACAGGCATTGTGCAAACACCCACACATGTACACACCCTGTGTACACACACAATTGCACTCACATACACACACACAGCAAGAGCTTGGACTCCTGCTTCTCCAACCTCTCTAATCTTGTTATCACCCACAGCATCTCCCCCTGCCCCCAACCTCTGAAGTTCCTAACCTTCTCTCTGGCCTTTCTTCCTCTCTACACCCAGCTGGCAGCTCTTCAAGGGGAGCCAGGGGAGGGAAGCTGCCAGAGAAGGATGAGGAACAGGGTTGGACAGACAGCAGGGATGTGGGGGACAAGGCTCTGTGCTGGGGATAAAACCTCTAAATGAAGTCGCTGCCTTAACAGGCCCCACTGTGAGCCAGGTGCTATGCCTGGGTAGCCTTCCCTGATCCAACCAAGTCGGATCCATGGAACCTATATGAATCCAGCACCCTCTTCAATCACCACTTCTACACACCCTGTTTCTTCTTTCAGAGATTACTTTACTAAAAGGCCTGTCTCTCCTCCCTCCCCCTGCAGTCTCCAGCTCCCAGGTCCCTTCTTCTCCCCTCATCTCCATCCAGTTCCCCACCTTAGGATCTCTTAAATTCTCCTCTGTCTTCTAAATCTGGCTCAGGCTTTCCTCCCATGTTCTCCTTCTCCTGCTATTCTTTCTCCTTGGCTCTCTCTACTCTTCTCTCTAAGCTCCTCTCCTTCCTCTTCTCTGCCCTTCTCCCCACATTTCCTCTTTATCCCACTCCTGCCCTTTTCAGCTTTTCTCTCACCACTCCCTGACCTAGCAGAGGCTCACCCAAAGGTGTTTCACACACAGTCGGATTCCAAGGAACACACACGCACTTACTCCCTTTCCCCCCCACACCCACTCACATACCACCCACATCCAGACACACCCTGGACACCCATGCTGGAACTGACACACATATCCAGGCCGATGCTGGAACACACATGCAAAGACACACACCTGCCACCAGGGACACAGAAAATCCTGCTCATGCAGCCACACAACCCCATACACAGGAGGCTGATGGGAGGTGAACCCCAGCTCTGGACATGCATACTCAGGGTCAGAGGTGACATGGACCACCATGGCCATGGACTGCCCCAAAAGCCAGTGGCCTGCCCAGTAACGCCCAGGCAGGAACAGGGCACAGGCAGGACAAGACAGGGCACACTTGCACACTACTGGCTGCACATGTGTGCACCAGGAACAGAGGCTTCCGTGTGCACATGGCACCAACACACAGAGGACACGAGCATGGACACGAACACACACGGAAACACAGGATGTCCCCTCCACCAAGGGACTCCAAGACCCCATCACCACAGGCCGCCCCCGCGCTCTCGCGACCTTGGCCCTCAAGAGGCCAGTCCCCGACCCCCCCGACCTCCGCACCACCCCCTCCGGTTACCATAACTCCCCCCACTCGGAAGATGCAGCGAGAACATGCGGAGGGAGCAGCTGCCGCCGCCGCCGCCGCCGCCGCGGCCTCCCCACCCCCCTCCCCGCGCCCACGCACACGCGCGCCCCCGCCCCCCGCGCGCGCGGCACCCCCCACGCGCGCTCCCCGTCCGCCCAGCCCCGCCCTTACCTCGCACCGCCCCTGGGGGGGGTTCTGGGGGGCGGGGGTGTCCCCAGTGGGGGAGGGGCCCCGCCCCTGCGCGCGGGGTGGGGCGGGGTGCGGAGGGAGAGGGGGCGGTGCGGCCCGGCTCGCGCCGCCCGGCGCGGTGGGGGCAGCGGCGGGGCCCGGGACGGCCCGGACGGCCGCGCGGTGACGGCCGCGGGAACGGCTCCCTCCGCCGCCGCTCCCGCCGCTGCCGCCGTTGCCCGGGCCCCGCCGCCGTTGCTAGGCGACCGCTGCTGCCGTGGCCGCCTCTGTCACGAGCCCCGTCGCCCAGAGACAGCGCAAGAGAAACGGGGGAGGGGGGCGAGGGGACCCCCCCAAACCAACCAGGCCTCCCAACATCCCCACTGGGGCAGGCCGCCCCCCTACCCCCATTAAAAAAAAAGCAAAAAACCGCGCAGGGAACAAGGGGCCACGACTCCACCCAACAGAGGAGGGGCCCTGCATTCCAATACCCCTCAAAGGTCCGGCGACCTCTCTAGGACTGGAACTTCCACTGCCTCAGCACACACCTGCGCATTCCAACCCACCCATTCAGAAAGCCCCCAGAGGATCCCGATGTCCCCTGAAGATCTCCCTATGTCCTTCTATCCTTCGAAGATCCCAAACATTCACCAGCTACGAACTCTTTAACTAAACCTCCCTCAAAAGAGAAACACCCGTGGACCACCTCCCAGTCTCCATTGTACCCAACTACACAACCTCCACACATCACCCCCAACTCCAAATACACTGTGGTGCCTCCACACGAAACCCACAGGAGACCCAAGCCAGAGACTCCATACCCTGAGGATAAGGAAAAAGATGGGGAATATTTGGGCAGAGGTGCCAATCACAGGGACACATGATAAACATGCTCCATGAGCATGTGACCATCTTGGCCTGGCCACTGGGTACACAGGTATGCATGCATGCACACAAACACCTTTCCCAGACATGGACATCACACACATACACCACACAGATGTGAGAGACATCACACACATGCTCTGTACACACCCTTCCACCACCACTACCACCTGGCTTTGCTTCACAGAGATGTGCTACCCACACACCCCGATGGTCAGAGGTTTCCATGACAATGACACACATCCTGGCCACCCACCCATCCACCTAAGATCCCAGATTTGGCCCCCAAGGCAGTGAGGCCTGAGACTATCAGAAAACGGGTGGAGGGAGCCAAAAGATGGGGAGAGACCACTGGCTCTCTCTAAAGGAGAGGAACTGCAAGCTTGGATACCTCAAGGGTGGGGGAGCTGATGGGAGAAATGGACCACCCAGAGGTTGGGGGCATGTAGGGGCCTGGATCCCTAGTTGTGGAAGGGGAATGCAGTGGAAGGGGGCAGCAATGAGGGGGTTTCGGGGGCTGAGGGCGTCTCTGTGCACCTTGGCTGCAGATCTCTGTTCTCTGCCTTCATCTCCCCTCACCGTTCCCATGGAAACCTTTTAAGCAAACTTCTCAGGAAGACAAAAATCTTTTTTTAAATGACTAAAGAGGGGGGTGGAGGGGAGGCAGAAAGAGGGAGGGAAGAGAAGAGACAGATGGAGAGAGGGAGAGAGTTGGAGAGACAGACTGAGAAGATAGCTCTGCAAACAGAAAAGAGATGAGACTGGGGTCTGATGGAATTCCACCCGGAGCAGAGGAGAGAGATTGGGGGAATCAAGAGGGATAGGGGAAAAAAGAGAAATTGGTAAGCCAAGAGGAAAGGGGTGATAGAACTGCAAAAAATCAAAGGCGCAAGGATGAGAAGAGAAAAAAGGAGGCAAAAAAAGAGGGTGGGGGGACCAGAGGGTTGAAGGTCTGGAAGAAGAATCAGGTGCATGGGGAAGGGGCAGAGGTCGGGGTGGGGGTGGGGTGAGGGCAGGAACTGGGTCAGTCTCTCCAGGATCCAGACCAGGGCTGGGAGGGGAAGAGGCAGACTCACTCCGAAAGGAAGCTAAGATCTAAGGAGACTATTTTTACAAGCACCAGGAAAACAGTCAAACTTCGCTGCTGGAGTGGAAAAAGGGAGCGAGGCAGAGCAGAGACCCACTGGGGCCTCACCCACAGCCCCTGCCCTGCTCCAGATCCCAGAGGCAGGCGCCTTCTCTGCCCAGGCTCCCACTCTCAGGATGCAAGACTGTCGCTGCCTCCTCCCGCCCCTGACAGCTTCCTCAGTTCTCCGATTCCCCCCTCCCCTGCCCGCCCGGTCCACTTGCAGCCCTCTCCCCCGCATCGTCCGGGGCACGAGAACCTGCTCGGCCGCCGTACCATGCTCGCCGTGGGGCCGCCCCTCCACCGGCACGGAGACTGTGCGTCTCAGCAGTTTGTTGCGACTGGACTCGCTCCTCCGGTCCCGGATCAGAAGGGGATGTATCTGGGGAGGGGGTGAGGGTTGTCAGACCTCTCAGGCCCATCCATGCCTTCCCTCCTCTTCCCCTCCTTCCGCCCTGCCAAGAAGAAAGGGATGCCCACCTTGTGCTCACCCCCCTACCCACTATTTAAATGTGTCTCCCCTGAGTCGATTTCTGTTTCCCTTCTCTCTTCCAGTCTAGCTCCCTCACTCTCTCCCATCCCACCCTCCTCTTTTCTCCCTCCATTTCTCTTGAAACACCCTCCAGGGAATTCTCCCAAATCCTACTCGGGTCTTCCCACAACCTCCTTATGAGTTTGCTACGTCCTGTATCAGTTTCCCCTTGACCTTCAGTCCCTCTATTCCCTCTGCTTTCTTCCCTACCTCCCACCTCCCTCAGTCCCTTCTCTCCCTCCATGCCTGTCACGGGGGTAGCAGAAGCTGCATTTATAATCAGGATCCACAGCTTGTCTCCCTCCCACAGCCCGGCGTTCAGCCAGACTGGGACCCAACATCCCCTCCCCCTAGAAGGCCTGGTCACCTCCCCCCCACTTTCATCTCCTTTCATCACCTCCACCCAGCCTCTCTCACTTCCATTCTTCCCTTTACCCATTACCTTTCCCTTATCCTCACCCCCAACACCCCCCTCACCACTTCCTTCCCAACCTGTACACCTCTCTCCAACCTGCAACTTCCCCCACTCCTACTAGGGAGCCACAGGCACCATCTCACCCCACCCCAACCCCAACCCCAATTCCACAACCCATCCAATTCCAACTCTCTGTGGCTCACTTTCCCAAATCCACCCCATTTCCTCCACCTACCCTCTTCATACTCCAGACTCAGCGTGCTGGCCAGTGCACCCATCTTACCGGTCCCCTTGACCTGTCCCCATCTCTGTTATTCCTTCATTACCCAAGCCTTGGTCCTCCTCCTTCATCTTCCCAACACTGACTACTACTATTGGTTCCAGTTTCCCCAATTCATCCTACAGAACCCCAAGCCCTGGATGATCTTTCAAATGACCTCCAAAGCCACAAACTTAGACTTCCCCTAAACTACCTCTCTCTCAAAGTCACCACATCTTCCCCTAGACACCTCTACTCTGTGGCCTGGAACCCCTCTATCCAGCTGTCTCTCCACACTCTCACCTTCCCACCACTCTCCCCCAGGTCCCTCAATAGCCTGTTAACCCTAAACTCCAGCTCTAGCTGTGCTTCACCACACTCTGCCCAATAGTTTCCAGGGTACATCTCTTACCACCTTTCTGGTCTCCCAGGCCATGATAACATATTCTGTGGTCCTCCAAATCACCCCCACACTCTGAACCACACCTGGGGAAATCCACCTTTCACATTTGCATCTCCTGTTTCCTCAGGTGGACCCTCCATTCTCAAATCAGAACCTACTCCTTTGTCTCTTAAATCACCCTGGATAGCCACCACCTCCCACAGGAACCCTCTGTTTATTTCCTTTCCTTCATTCTGGCTAGTCTATGCCCCCTACCCCACTCTTACTCCTTCAGATGACTCCCCACATTCGCAGATCTGCTCATCCCCAGGGACCTCCCTCTTCTATTCTCTCCTGATGCCCAAAGAGTCCCTGATGGAAGCCCTCTCAGTGTCTCTCTGAACTTCTGATCTCAGGCACTCTCCCAGTCTTCACCCCATCCATGCCAAGATCTGCTGACCTCCATCTTCTCTCCCAGTACCCTCCAGCCCCCTCCCAGTTACACAAAGACCCCCACTTCCCCTACCTTTTCTCTGGGTCCCTCAATTCCCCCTTCCCCCTTCCCCCATGCTGGGAAAGGAAAGGAAATGGTGAGTGATGGGTCTTGCTCAGTGGGGAAAGGGGAGAGGTTCCTGAAGGTCTCTGTGGAGGAGAGGCCTTCCCATTTCTTCACTCATTTTCCAAGTCCTTCAGTTTCCCTTCCTCATTGTAACCTCTCCTACAACATGGGCAGGGTGAAAACAGGAGGTACCCCCAAATCTTCAGAACCACGTTTCCTCACCAACACTGAACACAGCCCTCAAAGAACCCCTGCCTGAGGTGAGAGAATGATTTCTGATCGTTCCTTTTATCACACCCCAGTCCAAATCTCAGTGGTTACCCTCCCATTTCCCATTTCCTATTCTTTGTCTGCTTTCTCTGTGACTCTCTCCAATTACCCAATGAGGATTCTCCCCATCATCCCTTCATTCTCCCCTCCTACCCAGAGGTCTTTTCCCAGCCTCCTCATCCTGCTCACCTCGTCTTCATCCAGCATGAGCAGCTGGTTCCCCGAGATGATGCAGAACCGAGGGTTCCAACCAGGACGATCATATGGGGAATGAACGTATTGCGTTCGGTGCATAGGGGGTCCCCGTACATCTGGGGGACAAAGATACAAAGAAATGGTAAGGGAGGTACTATGTGTTTGGGAGACAGAGGTCTAAAATGGCAAGAGAGTCCATAAAGTGGGAGGAGACCCCACCTGCCTTGAGGAGATCCATATGGGACTGCGACACCTGGCAACTTTAAAGGAAGAGAAGATAAGCCTATACATCTGGGTAAAAAAGAGGGGAGGGGAAGCACATCACAGGGAACACTTTAGACTTGGGGGAAGGAGTATGGAATTACATCATAGCAGAGAGAGTACACACTTGGGGGCAGGGAAAGGTAAAGGAGCTCTCCATGTGTTTGAGGAAAATAAAAAGTTGGAGGTGCAGCAAAATTGGCAGAAGAAAAATACACAAAGAGGTTGGTGGCAGGTGTCTGGGAAGAGGGAGGGTATCCAAATAACTGGAGAAGACAAGGACATAGAAGATGGCACCACCCATCTGCAAGAGAGTAAGAGGAAAACTACACAGTTGTGGCAAAGAAAGGTGTAGGGGGTTGGAACATTTGATTCATGAGATTTCAAGAGCTGAACATCTGGAAAAGAGAGGAAGTCAGAGTGCTTACCCATTCACAGAGTCAGATATAGTGAGAGGATCTTCCCTCTCTTGCCCAACCCTGCTTATCTCTTGGAAAAGTTCTGGTTCCCCAGGTGGTAGGGAAAGGATGACTCTTCTTGTCAATATCTAGCTGTAGAGGAGCAGGGGAGGGAAGAGGTGGGAAATATACCCTTGTTTGGAAGAATAGAGACTAACTGATCTCTTCCCCATTCCTTCCTCCCTACCTCTGTGCCCAGAGATCAAAGATTTAATACTGCCTCTCCCCCTCCCTACCCAGTCTCCATAGATAGGACAGTAGCCAACTCCACAGTGAGAAGCTGGAGGAAGAAAGAGGGGAGGAAAGAATGGAAGATCCAGGCCTGGCAACACAGAGGGGGTCTCCAGAGACAAGGGCTGGGGATAGGGACAAAATTTCTAGAACAGAACAGTAGACCAAGAGTCACCCATGCTCAGAGATGCCCCCAGGTTCCCATTTCCCCAGCTTTGCTGTTCTTGCCATACCCCTCTTCCTGCAAACCCCCTCTCCTTTAAAACCCAAAGCCACAAATCATCACAGGAACACAAGGGACAGGCCCTACAGAAGTAAGAGAAATCAGATTGGTTACATCAATGGGATAGAAATTAGGCTACAGGAGAAGAGGGACAGAAGTCAGACTTAAGGTATCAGAGTGAGAGAGGCTTTACAGAAAGAAAAATTTAAATTCTGTCACTTTTCATGAAAAAAATTAATCATGGAGATACTGCAGGAAAATAATTGGTCTCTGAGCTTCATTCCAACTGAATACCCCTGAGTGGTAGAGTTTTGAAAAATACGGTCCTTTTCTGTCTATAAACATATCCCTCAAAATTTACCCTACCTGTAGATTAGAGTCAGAAATGAACCTAGAAACCCCAATAGTCTGAAACTATCTCAATGCCACTGCAGAGACTCTAACCAATAATCTCTCAAAATAGAGCTCATCAATACTTAGGCTCTGAGACTGCAGACACTGCAGCAACATGCCCACCACCCTCAGACACTGTACACCCATAGGAGAAAGTTGTTGATAGACATAATGGGAGGGGCTGGTTCAGGCTGCAGCCAAAGAGAGGCAGGTTAGACTTCGAGGTGCACCTTTCTTCTGAAAGCAGGGAAGGACAGGGAATTTAACTTAGGAGCAACTCTGGAAAAACACACATGCAGATTTCCTGAATTTATGGAAGGAAGATTTGGGGAGGCAGAGGCAAGAGACAGAAGAACATGGCGGAGAAAGGGGAAAGATTTATTAGGATAAGAAATCCCACAAGGCTCAAATGGGAATCTCTTGTAGCCCCTGTCCCAAGTACCCAAACTTTAGTGTCTTTGCACCTCAAATCTTCAACACCCCAGAGAGGAGAGGAGACTAGAAAAGAGGAATGGGAGATGAGATAAGAGCTGGGGTGTGAGGGGGAGAGAGTAGGCAGAGACCTGTGGTGACAAGGGAGGAAACGGGGCAGGGAATAGAGGATGGGCTGGGGAACAAATAACAGGGTGGAACTGAGAGAAAAAGAGGCAGGGGTGATGAGAAATCCCCAGGCACAAGGGAATACACCAGAAGGGCCCAACTGGACATGGGTAGAGGAAACCAGGTGGACCTAATAAGGGGCTAGGGCAAGGGGGTCAAGGAGGAGGGGGTGGAGCAGTGGTCTGGATACAAGGGAGCTTAAACTAGAGACTGAAGAGATTAAAGAGAGAGAGAATGACACCAGAGAGGGGACTGGTATAGGGGAAGGACAGAAGGGGGACTCATATAAGGAACGGACACCATATGGGGGGAAAGATATATGTGATGGACACCAGAGGGAGGGGGAATGGAAATAAGGGTTGGGAGTGGGGGAGGGGATAAAAGTGGTAAAGAGAAGGGGGCAGATAAGACCCCAAAGGTTATACATTTCATTGGTCAAGGGTCTTAATGATGGTCAGAGTCTGGGGCAGGGGTCTAACCTGCCCCCTAATCCCATCACTCAATCTTACTTGAATCCACCCCCCACCCACCCCCGACACAAATACACACAACAAACACACACATAATTTGGCCCTTCCCCTGCCCTGGTCTCCCCCTCCCCCAGCTCATTCCCTCTCCTCTCTTTCCTCCATCTGGACCCTCTGTCTCCCCCTCCTGCCTCCCTCTCTCTCCATCTGGCTCCTTCTCTCCCTCCATCCTCCTCTTTTCCTACCCCCTACCATTCTCTGAGCCCCTATCATACCCCTATTTTTTGGCCTCTCTTTTCACCCCTATGTTTTCATTTCCCCCTCTAGCCCCTCATCTAAGACTCTGTCCCTCTATTTTTTTGATATTTTCCTCTTCCCTAAGCTCCCACCCCCAAATTATTTCTGCAGCTCTTCCTCCAACCCTATCCTTCTACATTCCGACTGACTCCTCTCTGGTTCTCTCTGTCCCCCTCATCATTTTTCCCTCAGCCCTTCTTTAAGGCCTGTTTCCCGGCCTCTCCGTCCCCTGTCTACCCCTATCCCTCTGGCCTCCAATCCCTCCTTCCCCATAGCTCTCACCCCTGCCTTCCCGGACCTCCCCTCTCCCTCCATTTCAGCCGCTCC